>JAHPZR010013453.1:0-19413 GCA_019787425.1 Platygyra sinensis
CATTGCTCATCTTTGATATTTCATATTTTTTTAGATATTTATACTGAGAATTGCTCCGAATGGGGGTGGTACGAGATCTAGAGCGGACTGGGCGTTTACTAAAGGATGACAAGCTTTAACATTCTCAGCAAAAAATAAGACAAAAATAAAGACTTACCTTCTCGATCAAGTCGATATTTTGGAAAAGCGTCAATGCTTGCAATGCAGACGACGAGCAATATTCCAAGAGCTGCCTCACGAATCATCTTGTTGCGAGCTAGTACTTTCACTAAACTTTCCAAGTTGTTGACCCCAGCGCCTTCAAGGTGTGAATAATTTTTGAGTCAGTCTACAAAGTTCTTTTATTGAAATTCTTGCATATGTGATTATCAGGGAGTAGAAGGCGTCCTTTGTTTGGAAGGGCGTTTGGGGTGCACAATAGAGAAAAAGTGCCGCCGAAGTCTGTTTACGCGCCAAACTCCGACTCTTGGAGGGCTCTTTTTTATTTGGGCAAGCATGCATGAAAAACTCGACCAAAACCTCTTCCTGAATTTAAACATCGTTATCTAAAACGCTGCTGGTAAGGGAATGTTTTAGAATTTCGCGCAGTATTGCTAGACTGATGTCTAAAGCACTTTTAGCTCCATGTATCTCCTGTTTGTGCGACATGAAGTATGCTTGGACGAAAGCATTTTTTTACAGAAAGACCCTGGATTTAATGATCCGTAAAAATTGCTTTAGTGAGTGAAGCCTGCTTTAGTTTACGCAGCTTGGCTCCGAAATCCAATTGTATTTCTGGTTGTTAGAATTATGTTTCGTTACAGTTTCTATCTGTTTCTTTCTTCGTTTCGGTATCATCTGTGAATGTGAAAACGCTCTATGCACATAATTTCCTTTCACAACCTTTGGTATAAAGTTAGGACGCCTTGTCTGCTTCATTTACGACGCATTCAAGTGTAACTTAGAACCACGTAGGAGTTTTTACGCATCGATGAAAACCGCGAAAAATCAAAAAGTCACTCGATTGGAAAATGCAAAACCACGTTTTCTAGAAAGACTACAATTACGCAGCGTAAATTTTAGCATAAAATTCTCTGAAAACGAAGCAAGTTCACGCCACGTTTGATTCATTCTTTCAGCGTACCTTCATTCGTTCACATTACAACACTTCTAGATTAAAGTAGTCCAGAGCCAGATTGCCTCTGGTGCAAAGGATGATAAAAAAATGTGATTGGAGACACCTTTCTCGCAACGTTTTAGTTATTCTGTAAATTTGATATGGACTTCGAACTCTATAGCTTTGTCTTGCTTCTCGCATATCGATACACAATGTATTTTTGTTTTGTTCTTCCTTGGCTTGTTTTGATGATTTCAAAAGCCAGTTATGTTGCTAGTCTTGTTTATTACTAGCTTTAGCATGGAATAATGTGCTGACGAATAATTATATGCACATACCGCATCGCAAAGGAACTGTTCTAAAAAAAGCTATTTTTAATTCAGTACCAGAATTTCCTTTATGTGTGCACCGAAGAAAAGTTCTTTCATTTCGAGAGAAGGTGAAATTGAATGAGGAGCAGTTTTCTCTCTTACCTTGTGTGAAATTGTACTTTTCTAAGCCTACATTGTACTCTGGCTTTTAACCTAAAAAGCATCTTGGACGCGATGCTATTATTACATGTCTTTTGAAGGACGCCACGGTTTACACGGATGAATGCCGAATGCGAAAAAGAATTGATTGAAGCGAGATAATTAAAAGAAGCGTCCCTGTAATTCTAAAGATTTGGTATGTGTACGTGCCCATGCAGAAAAAAAAAACCTTCACAAACAATGATGAACTTGTAGCGTGTTTTCTTAGCCCTAGATTTGCGAACTAATTGAAATTGAATTTTTGTTTTCAAAGCATAGTTTTTGAACTTCGTTTCTTAAATATACTGGGAAACAAGTCCAATATTTGCTGGCGTGAGGACAGGAGGTTTACTAGGGCGGTAGGGTTTGAATATATTATATTTAATAAGCCATTCAAACGAAACGAGTGGAATTAAAAGCGAAGGAGTGCCAGGTATTGGAACTTAAAAACGTTTTATTTCCTTGCGTTGTTATGTTTAAAGGAATGTGTTATAATGTATAGTTGCATCAAGCCTTCACTTAACAGCGAAGAAAATTTTCGGGGTACTTTACAGTACATTACTTGTTTAATGTGTCATCTTTGTTTCAGTCAGGCATACCACTTGGTTGGCCTAATTGATATTTTTCGAGAAAATTAGTCAAACAAAACGAACAGAAAAGAATAGAAAAAGTCAATTGAGGTACCAAATATTCGCGCTTGAAATCAGTTACCGCCACATTTATATAATTATCTATTTGACTTAATTCGTACGCAAAAGTTCTCGAAACTACGTTCTGCGTCGAAATCTTCGTTTTCGATGAAGTGAATTTGTTCATCCAGCTTGGCTGCTTGTTTTCGAGACGTCTCACTTGATTGATGAGATTGTTCACATGAATTGAAGCACAAACTGTTCTAGAAGGCCAATATTCAAGGCTGCTGATGAGTTTTTACATCACTGCACACGCTTTGTCAGGTTGAAAGAAAGATAAACAGCGTCTGACGAAATACTGAACATTTTTTACCATTACATATGTGTGAAAGATATTGCATTGTTGCAGCCTGTTCAAGCTCTTGTACACTTCGTTTGAAAATGTAGTATATTTTTTGTAATGCAAAACTCTCAGTTTTCCAATTGCTCTCTCCAACAGTGACTACAAACCTTGCGGTTATACATTAATAAAATGTCACGAAGGCGCATTCTTCTAAGCAGCAGATCGCTGAGAACCCGACAACGCCTTGCTCAATTAAATAAAGGCACTCTGAAGGTCTGTGAAGCAACACTCCGATATATGAGTGCCGGAAACAGGGCTGTAACCAGAGCAATATTATGACTGACGCAAACTCCATGAAAAAACGGTGACTGAGGTAATGTCCAAGGTTTAATTCTCTTCCTTGGTATTTAGGATGTTTATGGTGAAAACAAACAACAAAAAAAAAAAAGGAAAAAAAAATTGCCGAGGCAAGTACCTCGGTTTGTTTGTGGTAAGGTTATCCTGAACCAGTTACCATTGGCAACAGAGTGATCAAGAATACTTGAACTTAAAACCACAGATTCTGCTGTTTGTGTATAATGCAAATACTACTTAATTATCCATGCTCAACCGATTTAGAATTGCTGTTGTTGAAAAAGGCTATTAACAGAGGGAGGGGAGGGTGGGAATCAAGTGTGCTTGTGTTCCGCCCCGCCAATACAACGCTACGCTAGAAGACAAAGTTAATTTGTTGCTGACAGTTTTGTGCTGTTTGTCGAGAGATATTTATAGCAGCATTCTTGAAGCTCGCATGCCAATTGCTGTCAGCACTTTCCTAGAAAAACTCACTCTTTGGAAAATGGAATGTTATTGAAACAACCACGTGTGAACTAAGTGTGAATAAAGTTATTTTATAGCGAAATGAAAACTGAACGGATTATGTTGTGGTGAATTTACCCCAATTTAACGTAATTCAGGAGCTGGGTTTGTTTCCACGTAGGGGTTGAATGTTTTAGATATGTTGATTTCATGAAAATCAACTAAGCGAAACAAATAGAAAAGAAAAGAAACCTGTCAAAAACCAAGCTTCGAAACACTTTTGAACCTGTCAGTGAAAATGATATAGTAGTCAATGGTCGACCTCGATTTCTCCCTGCCTCTGTCATGTAAAATTACCCAGCCCTCAGTGTAATCCAGATCTAAATTCTTAACTTTCTGTTCAATCATCTACTAAATCTCGAGGCAGACGTTTCACTTGATTGCCCAAATTAATTTTTCAAAATCCTAAGACTCATTTAAGCAGAAAAGAATAGAAAACTATCGAACAATATTATAATACTCTATAGTCAAGTTGACTTCCAATTCTCTCTTATCTCTTTTCTTACACATGTTCCAAGGAAATTCTTGATAACTGTTGTTATTGAGGCCTTTATCCTTCTTTCTTTCGCATGGCCCGTGAAATTAAGCCCAGCGAATACAAGTTGTTTCGGAAGACTGCTCCCTGGTTGTGACGCGCATTAACACCAAATGGAGGCTTTTGTTTCTTGTATGTGCTTGTCAGTATCTCATCTGTTTATGTACCAAGATAGATTCCTAATCTTCAACAATTTAAAAGTGGCTTAAAACGATAGAGCAGGTTGTTTAATGAGAAGATTAATTCATTACTGCTCTCTTAGTTTTCAATTTACACTTGTTTAGACCGAACGAGTTGTTCGTCAGGTTTGTGTCTGGGTGTGCATTGTTGATACCGCGCGGGCCGTGAATTGTAATTAACCCTCGCGATGAATGTGTGCTTTGCTGACGTTAGATTGCTTTCACGCATCGGGAAGAAGAGAGATAGCTCGGATAGACCTTTGCAACAAGATGACTGTAATGGTCGCAAGTTTCATTCGTTTTATCAGTACGAGCCAAAAAGGAAACTATGCCAGCTCCTCTATTCTCACTAGCTCCAACAAAAAAAAAACATTTTCACGCGTGACAAACGTCATTGAACAGGTTTAGCGGCAATCTTCCAGTGACATCGTTCTTCGCTCTGTCTGCCGTGATAATATTTTCTCTGGTCCCGTATTTTCCTTCTTGTAACTTGTGGGTAATGTCAAGGTTTTCTGCCAAGGTTAAGTTTCACTCCAGGTGCGTGCAACAACTTCGTACCCAGGGCCATCATTGAAAGACCGAAGTGATAAGACCATGCTTTTACGAGAAATGCAGCATTTAACTTTGTTTTGTAATTTTTTTCCAAATAACAGTTCCCTAACATGACCGTAGCATCGATCTTCAACGGTAGTAAAAATTGCTATTTTAAATGCGGAAATTTTGTTGTTCGCAAAAGCACTCGATTTTTCTTCGCCGGCGGGTCCTGAGTACGAGATTTAGAGGGGCACGCGGGCGCTCTTCATTTTAAGTTCTTTTCCATGTCTTCACAAAATGTAAAACAAAAACTGGGAGTAGTTTCCTTTATTGAGGGGGTATGCGAAAAAGAAAACATTTTATTTCGGCATATTCATTTGGATAAAAGACGGCAAGTTCAAAGTGGAATGCTCTGTGATTGTAAGGCTTAGCTTTTGAACACTAAAACATGTCATTGATGATTGAGGTCTTGATTCAACTTATGACTGATTGTTCGGCATTTACGTTTGCTTGCTTCGTTCTTCAGATGACAACTTTTTGATTTGCTATAAAATAATTTGTGTATTTCTCGCTCGTAAATAAAGGATATGGATTTTATAGTCAGCCTGTCATTATGTTTAAACATGCGTTTGGCTTACTAATGGGGGATTTCCGTTTTGATAACAAGATATTTACCTGCGTAGCTACTCATTTAGCGCATAATTCAGCAGTGAAATAAAGGCATGCCCCCATGGAAAGGAATAATATCACTGCTTTGTCAGAGAGATATCACTTTTGCCAGACTTTTGAGGCATCACAACAAGGTCCGTAAATTATTATTTTATCTGCGAAAAAATGCCACAAGCCACAAAGGGCAAAAGATGGGAAGTTCTAGTTGGCCCTCGACAAACAATCCTGTTTTTAATAAAAAACACATATCAATCTTACTTTGTCCCTAACAACACTTTTAACAAGTCCAGTGAAATTTTATTCTTCAAAATAATGACTGCTTCGAAGCAAGTGAAGATTATTCTGCCTGCTTAGCTCTGGGACAATCATTGACTACTGATAATTATTTCATGGCTCTAGGCGAAGTACCAGAATATTGTGTCTTGTTTAGACTCTTGGAGAGATTGTGGATCGGCGATATCAAAACCAGATGTTTTCCTCTCGTATCTTTTCTTGAAACATACCGAATTTATTGCCAATAAAAACAGTCATTTTCATTAGCCCACTCTGTGATTTCTTCCCTCCTTTGAATATCAATCACTGGCTTTCTCCAGGCCGTTCCTATTTTAAACTGCTGAAGCATTTTTCGCAAAGACACTAGCTTGTTATATTTTCTTTTTATTGAAAGATTCCGCAAAGATGCACACGTTATGTCTTATAAATGATTTATACCCCACAATTGGAAGTAAAAGTTTTCACCGGATTTTATCGACCCCTTCAAGGTCTGAAGTCTTCTTTTAAACATGCACAAATAAAGTGAAAAGTAATAAAATCGGCGAAAGATTACAAACTGCATTATGTTATGATTGTGTTTATCTGCATCTATTGAACAAAAGCTCCGAGAGTCAAAGCCGATATCCGCATTCATTTTCCAAAATTGGCGAGCATGTCATGGGATTTACTTTGATCAGAAAAGCGTCTTAACTTAATTTACACCTAAATCACAACGTTCATCAACGAAAGAATTTGCATTTTAAAACCGAGCCTTTGTAAACATATCACAAACATATAATGTTGCAGATTTTTTGTTTTCAGTTCTTGTTTTGGTTCGATCGCCTTTCAAGTAATGTGCGTGTTTCTGGCAGACTCCGCGGCTAGTTGTCAGAAGGGTGTTCATCTCTAAGAAGGATTAATCATCTTGCTGAAAGGCAAAACTTAAAAAGCTCTTAAAAGTGACCGGCGCTAATTAAGTGTAAGAGCCCACTTTACGGCCTGGAAGTTCGCCGTTTGTCAAGAGCCGCGTAGCTTTCTTCTTTCCGCGGTCTTCTTCTTGTGACTTGTCATGGTCAACGAAACTCTACCGGCATCTAGCGTGCCGACTGCGGTAACGACGCCAGATTACCCGTCTTGCCCAGACATGAATTCCAACAGGTATCTGAAAGGCATCAAAGCAGCTGCCTATATTTTAGTGATGTTGCTCTCTCTGTTTGGAAACGCCATAGTGGTCCGCGTCGTTCATAAAAATCGACGAATGCGAACTATTACAAACTACCTGATCATCAATATGGCTCTGGCTGACATGCTGACCACCGTCTTCAACATGTCGCCAACTACGTACTGGATTATTCAAGGGTTGGATGTTTGGGCTGTGGGTGGCTGGATAGGAGAGGTGCTCTGTAAGCTACTCAACTTCACGCAGTCCCTGTCCATCTCAGTTTCAGTTTTCACGCTTTGTGCGATCGCGTTTGATCGCTTTTTCGCCATTTTTAGGCCGTTAAAACGCGTCATTACGTTTCGCGTTGCTAAAGGTATTATCGCAGCATCGTGGTTGTCATCCATCATAATTTCAGGCCCTCAACTTTACGTTTTGGGTATAACTGGCGAGAAAGGCGTCGCCCAATGTGTGGAAACCTGGGCTCCCCCGTTTGATGAAGCTAAAGCTCCGAGAGATTACACCATCGCGCTGTTCTTTCTTCTTTATGCCTTGCCTTTGATGGTGATTGCCTCTCTTTACTCGGTGATCATGATGAAATTGTGGCGAAGGCAAGCGCCGGGACAAGAACTCTCTTCGAATCAAGAAAACAAAGACAAGACCAACAGGAAAGTCCTGAAGATGCTCGTCACGGTTGTTATCGTTTTCGCGTTATGCTGGCTTCCGTTATACGTGAGAATGTTCGTGATGTTCGCCGAATCGGATCGTTATATTTGCGGTCTGCCGTACGAAATGGACTTTCTCACTCTCTATTTTGGACATGCTAACTCAGCAGTGAATCCCTACATTTACGTAATTTTCAACGAGAATTACAGAAGGGGTTTCAGAACTGCGCTGTCTCGGCGTCACCGAGGAAGCAGCCGCCTCTCTGAAAGCGGTACACGCAGAACCAGATCAAGCCGGCTGCATGCGCCAGACAAAGAAGCTAGTCTCCTGCGCCCTGATTTACTCGACAATAACAAAGCAGCTCTGAGATTCAACAAGAAACACAACGAAAAGGCATTGTTGTCTATGACTACGACGACAGAAAACCTTTAATTTTTTTCATTTTTAACTGTAAGATTCATCGCTTTCGCTTTAGGGGACGTTAATTTGACAGAACTTGGCACATTGAACGATAAACAACGCACCGAAGAGAAATTATTTTTATTTTAATTACAGGTCAAGACCAGAAGTTGATAACATATACATATACACATTGCAGCCTAATCATTCAGAACGATGTCAATTAACTGGTAAAGTGGAAAATGTGCTTATCGTCTCTACGTAAAAAAACCATTTATCTCAATTTGTCATTCATGACTTTTAAGCAGCGTGCTAATTATGAGGAGACATTTCCGAAATTAAAACTTTGTTTTTGAATGCGATCGGATATTAAATTCAATTCCGTAATTAATTAAGCACTGCTTATCAGAGTCGTGAACCTTTATCGTTACAGTTTCGCCGTCGCCGACGATTTTAGCCCTGCAAGTCAAGCAGATTCGCTTAGTCCAGAGGTTGTAAGTTCAGTAAGTGTGTCTGCTTTAAAAAAAAAATCTGAAGAAATACTCCTTAGTTAACTGTTCCTTTCCCTCCACCTTCTTTTCGTTTTATCATTATTACTCTGCCTTTGCTGCTCAGTTTATCGAATATTTAGCTCACTGATTTGTAGTTAGTTTGTATGGAAAGCCCACGATGCATAAGCCTCCTGATTTCTTTGGGCTTTCCCGCCATTTTTTTTTTTTTAGCGTATATATGTAAATTTATATCGTATTATATCAAGGTGGCGAACAATTAAAATAAAAATAATTTCTCTTCGGTGCGTTGTTTAACGTTCAATGTGCCAAGTTCTGTTAAATTAACGTCCCCTAAAGCGAAAGCGATGAATCTTAAAGTTAGAAATGAAAAAAATTAAAGGTTTTCTGTCGTCGTAGTCATAGACAACAATGCCTTTTCGTTGTGTTTCTTGTTGAATCTCAGAGCTGCTTTGTTATTGTCGAGTAAATCAGGGCGCAGGAGACTAGCTTCTTTGTCTGGCGCATGCAACCGGCTTGATCTGGTTCTGCGTGTACTTTCAGAGATGCGGCTGCTTCCTCGCTGACGCCGAGACAGCGCAGTTCTGAAACCCCTTCTGTAATTCTCGTTGAAAATTACGTAAATGTAGGGATTCACTGCTGAGTTAGCATGTCCAAAATAGAGAGTGAGAAAGTCCATTTCGTACGGCAGACCGCAAATATAACGATCCGATTCGGCGAACATCACGAACATTCTCACGTATAACGGAAGCCAGCATAACGCGAAAACGATAACAACCGTGACGAGCATCTTCAGGACTTTCCTGTTGGTCTTGTCTTTGTTTTCTTGATTCGAAGAGAGTTCTTGTCCCGGCGCTTGCCTTCGCCACAATTTCATCATGATCACCGAGTAAAGAGAGGCAATCACCATCAAAGGCAAGGCATAAAGAAGAAAGAACAGCGCGATGGTGTAATCTCTCGGAGATTTAGCTTCATCAAACGGGGGAGCCCAGGTTTCCACGCACTGGGCGACGCCTTTCTCGCCAGTTATACCCAAAACGTAAAGTTGAGGGCCTGAAATTATGATGGATGACAACCACGATGCTGCGATAATACCTTTAGCAACGCGAAACGTAATGACGCGTTTTAACGGCCTAAAAATGGCGAAAAAGCGGTCAAACGCGATCGCGCAAAGCGTGAAAACTGAAACTGAGATGGACAGGGACTGCGTGAAGTTGAGTAGCTTACAGAGCACCTCTCCTATCCAGCCACCCAAAGCCCAAACATCCAACCCTTGAATAATCCAGTACGTAGTTGGCGACATGTTGAAGACGGTGGTCAGCATGTCAGCCAGAGCCATATTGATGATCAGGTAGTTTGTAATAGTTCGCATTCGTCGATTTTTATGAACGACGCGGACCACCATGGCGTTTCCAAACAGAGAGAGCAACATCACTAAAATATAGGCAGCTGCTTTGATACCTTTCAGATACCTGTTGGAATTCATGTCTGGGCAAGACGGGTAATCTGGCGTCGTTACCGCAGTCGGCACGCTAGATGCCGGTAGAGTTTCGTTGACCATGACAAGTCACAAGAAGAAGACCGCGGAAAGAAGAAAGCTACGCGGCTCTTGACAAACGGCGAACTTCCAGGCCGTAAAGTGGGCTCTTACACTTAATTAGCGCCGGTCACTTTTAAGAGCTTTTTAAGTTTTGCCTTTCAGCAAGATGATTAATCCTTCTTAGAGATGAACACCCTTCTGACAACTAGCCGCGGAGTCTGCCAGAAACACGCACATTACTTGAAAGGCGATCGAACCAAAACAAGAACTGAAAACAAAAAATCTGCAACATTATATGTTTGTGATATGTTTACAAAGGCTCGGTTTTAAAATGCAAATTCTTTCGTTGATGAACGTTGTGATTTAGGTGTAAATTAAGTTAAGACGCTTTTCTGATCAAAGTAAATCCCATGACATGCTCGCCAATTTTGGAAAATGAATGCGGATATCGGCTTTGACTCTCGGAGCTTTTGTTCAATAGATGCAGATAAACACAATCATAACATAATGCAGTTTGTAATCTTTCGCCGATTTTATTACTTTTCACTTTATTTGTGCATGTTTAAAAGAAGACTTCAGACCTTGAAGGGGTCGATAAAATCCGGTGAAAACTTTTACTTCCAATTGTGGGGTATAAATCATTTATAAGACATAACGTGTGCATCTTTGCGGAATCTTTCAATAAAAAGAAAATATAACAAGCTAGTGTCTTTGCGAAAAATGCTTCAGCAGTTTAAAATAGGAACGGCCTGGAGAAAGCCAGTGATTGATATTCAAAGGAGGGAAGAAATCACAGAGTGGGCTAATGAAAATGACTGTTTTTATTGGCAATAAATTCGGTATGTTTCAAGAAAAGATACGAGAGGAAAACATCTGGTTTTGATATCGCCGATCCACAATCTCTCCAAGAGTCTAAACAAGACACAATATTCTGGTACTTCGCCTAGAGCCATGAAATAATTATCAGTAGTCAATGATTGTCCCAGAGCTAAGCAGGCAGAATAATCTTCACTTGCTTCGAAGCAGTCATTATTTTGAAGAATAAAATTTCACGGACTTGTTAAAAGTGTTGTTAGGGACAAAGTAAGATTGATATGTGTTTTTTATTAAAAACAGGATTGTTTGTCGAGGGCCAACTAGAACTTCCCATCTTTTGCCCTTTGTGGCTTGTGGCATTTTTTCGCAGATAAAATAATAATTTACGGACCTTGTTGTGATGCCTCAAAAGTCTGGCAAAAGTGATATCTCTCTGACAAAGCAGTGATATTATTCCTTTCCATGGGGGCATGCCTTTTTTTCACTGCTGAATTATGCGCTAAATGAGTAGCTACGCAGGTAAATATCTTGTTATCAAAACGGAAATCCCCCATTAGTAAGCCAAACGCATGTTTAAACATAATGACAGGCTGACTATAAAATCCATATCCTTTATTTACGAGCGAGAAATACACAAATTATTTTATAGCAAATCAAAAAGTTGTCATCTGAAGAACGAAGCAAGCAAACGTAAATGCCGAACAATCAGTCATAAGTTGTATCAAGACCTCAATCATCAATGACATGTTTTAGTGTTCAAAAGCTAAGCCTTACAATCACAGAGCATTCCACTTTGAACTTGCCGTCTTTTATCCAAATGAATATGCCGAAATAAAATGTTTTCTTTTTCGCATACCCCCTCAATAAAGGAAACTACTCCCAGTTTTTGTTTTACATTTTGTGAAGACATGGAAAAGAACTTAAAATGAAGAGCGCCCGCGTGCCCCTCTAAATCTCGTACTCAGGACCCGCCGGCGAAGAAAAATCGAGTGCTTTTGCGAACAACAAAATTTCCGCATTTAAAATAGCAATTTTTACTACCGTTGAAGATCGATGCTACGGTCATGTTAGGGAACTGTTATTTGGAAAAAAATTACAAAACAAAGTTAAATGCTGCATTTCTCGTAAAAGCATGGTCTTATCACTTCGGTCTTTCAATGATGGCCCTGGGTACGAAGTTGTTGCACGCACCTGGAGTGAAACTTAACCTTGGCAGAAAACCTTGACATTACCCACAAGTTACAAGAAGGAAAATACGGGGCCAGAGAAAATATTATCACGGCAGACAGAACGAAGAACGATGTCACTGGAAGATTGCCGCTAAACCTGTTCAATGACGTTTGTCACGCGTGAAAATGTTTTTTTTTTGTTGGAGCTAGTGAGAATGGAGGAGCTGGCATAGTTTCCTTTTTGGCTCGTACTGATAAAACGAATGAAACTTGCGACCATTATAGTCATCTTGTTGCAAAGGTCTATCCGAGCTATCTCTCTTCTTCCCGATGCGTGAAAGCAATCTAACGTCAGCAAAGCACACATTCATCGCGAGGGTTAATTACAATTCACGGCCCGCGCGGTATTAACAATGCACACCCAGACACAAACCCTGACGAACAACTCGTTCGGTCTAAACAAGTGTAAATTGAAAACTAAGAGAGCAGTAATGAATTAATCTTCTCATTAAACAACCTGCTCTATCGTTTTAAGCCACTTTTAAATTGTTGAAGATTAGGAATCTATCTTGGTACATAAACAGATGAGATACTGACAAGCACATACAAGAAACAAAAGCCTCCATTTGGTGTTAATGCGCGTCACAACCAGGGAGCAGTCTTCCGAAACAACTTGTATTCGCTGGGCTTAATTTCACGGGCCATGCGAAAGAAAGAAGGATAAAGGCCTCAATAACAACAGTTATCAAGAATTTCCTTGGAACATGTGTAAGAAAAGAGATAAGAGAGAATTGGAAGTCAACTTGACTATAGAGTATTATAATATTGTTCGATAGTTTTCTATTCTTTTCTGCTTAAATGAGTCTTAGGATTTTGAAAAATTAATTTGGGCAATCAAGTGAAACGTCTGCCTCGAGATTTAGTAGATGATTGAACAGAAAGTTAAGAATTTAGATCTGGATTACACTGAGGGCTGGGTAATTTTTACATGACAGAGGCAGGGAGAAATCGAGGTCGACCATTGACTACTATATCATTTTCATTGACAGGTTCAAAAGTTTTCGAAGCTTGGTTTTTGACAGGTTTCTTTTCTTTTCTATTTGTTTCGCTTAGTTGATTTTCATGAATTCAACATATCTAAAACATTCAACCCCTACGTGGAAACAAACCCAGCTCCTGAATTACGTTAAATTGGGGTAAATTCACCACAACATAATCCGTTCAGTTTTCATTTCGCTATAAAATAACTTTATTCACACTTAGTTCACACGTGGTTGTTTCAATAACATTCCATTTTCCAAAGAGTGAGTTTTTCTAGGAAAGTGCTGACAGCAATTGGCATGCGAGCTTCAAGAATGCTGCTATAAATATCTCTCGACAAACAGCACAAAACTGTCAGCAACAAATTAACTTTGTCTTCTAGCGTAGCGTTGTATTGGCGGGGCGGAACACAAGCACACTTGATTCCCACCCTCCCCTCCCTCTGTTAATAGCCTTTTTCAACAACAGCAATTCTAAATCGGTTGAGCATGGATAATTAAGTAGTATTTGCATTATACACAAACAGCAGAATCTGTGGTTTTAAGTTCAAGTATTCTTGATCACTCTGTTGCCAATGGTAACTGGTTCAGGATAACCTTACCACAAACAAACCGAGGTACTTGCCTCGGCAATTTTTTTTCCTTTTTTTTTTTTGTTGTTTGTTTTCACCATAAACATCCTAAATACCAAGGAAGAGAATTAAACCTTGGACATTACCTCAGTCACCGTTTTTTCATGGAGTTTGCGTCAGTCATAATATTGCTCTGGTTACAGCCCTGTTTCCGGCACTCATATATCGGAGTGTTGCTTCACAGACCTTCAGAGTGCCTTTATTTAATTGAGCAAGGCGTTGTCGGGTTCTCAGCGATCTGCTGCTTAGAAGAATGCGCCTTCGTGACATTTTATTAATGTATAACCGCAAGGTTTGTAGTCACTGTTGGAGAGAGCAATTGGAAAACTGAGAGTTTTGCATTACAAAAAATATACTACATTTTCAAACGAAGTGTACAAGAGCTTGAACAGGCTGCAACAATGCAATATCTTTCACACATATGTAATGGTAAAAAATGTTCAGTATTTCGTCAGACGCTGTTTATCTTTCTTTCAACCTGACAAAGCGTGTGCAGTGATGTAAAAACTCATCAGCAGCCTTGAATATTGGCCTTCTAGAACAGTTTGTGCTTCAATTCATGTGAACAATCTCATCAATCAAGTGAGACGTCTCGAAAACAAGCAGCCAAGCTGGATGAACAAATTCACTTCATCGAAAACGAAGATTTCGACGCAGAACGTAGTTTCGAGAACTTTTGCGTACGAATTAAGTCAAATAGATAATTATATAAATGTGGCGGTAACTGATTTCAAGCGCGAATATTTGGTACCTCAATTGACTTTTTCTATTCTTTTCTGTTCGTTTTGTTTGACTAATTTTCTCGAAAAATATCAATTAGGCCAACCAAGTGGTATGCCTGACTGAAACAAAGATGACACATTAAACAAGTAATGTACTGTAAAGTACCCCGAAAATTTTCTTCGCTGTTAAGTGAAGGCTTGATGCAACTATACATTATAACACATTCCTTTAAACATAACAACGCAAGGAAATAAAACGTTTTTAAGTTCCAATACCTGGCACTCCTTCGCTTTTAATTCCACTCGTTTCGTTTGAATGGCTTATTAAATATAATATATTCAAACCCTACCGCCCTAGTAAACCTCCTGTCCTCACGCCAGCAAATATTGGACTTGTTTCCCAGTATATTTAAGAAACGAAGTTCAAAAACTATGCTTTGAAAACAAAAATTCAATTTCAATTAGTTCGCAAATCTAGGGCTAAGAAAACACGCTACAAGTTCATCATTGTTTGTGAAGGTTTTTTTTTTTCTGCATGGGCACGTACACATACCAAATCTTTAGAATTACAGGGACGCTTCTTTTAATTATCTCGCTTCAATCAATTCTTTTTCGCATTCGGCATTCATCCGTGTAAACCGTGGCGTCCTTCAAAAGACATGTAATAATAGCATCGCGTCCAAGATGCTTTTTAGGTTAAAAGCCAGAGTACAATGTAGGCTTAGAAAAGTACAATTTCACACAAGGTAAGAGAGAAAACTGCTCCTCATTCAATTTCACCTTCTCTCGAAATGAAAGAACTTTTCTTCGGTGCACACATAAAGGAAATTCTGGTACTGAATTAAAAATAGCTTTTTTTAGAACAGTTCCTTTGCGATGCGGTATGTGCATATAATTATTCGTCAGCACATTATTCCATGCTAAAGCTAGTAATAAACAAGACTAGCAACATAACTGGCTTTTGAAATCATCAAAACAAGCCAAGGAAGAACAAAACAAAAATACATTGTGTATCGATATGCGAGAAGCAAGACAAAGCTATAGAGTTCGAAGTCCATATCAAATTTACAGAATAACTAAAACGTTGCGAGAAAGGTGTCTCCAATCACATTTTTTTATCATCCTTTGCACCAGAGGCAATCTGGCTCTGGACTACTTTAATCTAGAAGTGTTGTAATGTGAACGAATGAAGGTACGCTGAAAGAATGAATCAAACGTGGCGTGAACTTGCTTCGTTTTCAGAGAATTTTATGCTAAAATTTACGCTGCGTAATTGTAGTCTTTCTAGAAAACGTGGTTTTGCATTTTCCAATCGAGTGACTTTTTGATTTTTCGCGGTTTTCATCGATGCGTAAAAACTCCTACGTGGTTCTAAGTTACACTTGAATGCGTCGTAAATGAAGCAGACAAGGCGTCCTAACTTTATACCAAAGGTTGTGAAAGGAAATTATGTGCATAGAGCGTTTTCACATTCACAGATGATACCGAAACGAAGAAAGAAACAGATAGAAACTGTAACGAAACATAATTCTAACAACCAGAAATACAATTGGATTTCGGAGCCAAGCTGCGTAAACTAAAGCAGGCTTCACTCACTAAAGCAATTTTTACGGATCATTAAATCCAGGGTCTTTCTGTAAAAAAATGCTTTCGTCCAAGCATACTTCATGTCGCACAAACAGGAGATACATGGAGCTAAAAGTGCTTTAGACATCAGTCTAGCAATACTGCGCGAAATTCTAAAACATTCCCTTACCAGCAGCGTTTTAGATAACGATGTTTAAATTCAGGAAGAGGTTTTGGTCGAGTTTTTCATGCATGCTTGCCCAAATAAAAAAGAGCCCTCCAAGAGTCGGAGTTTGGCGCGTAAACAGACTTCGGCGGCACTTTTTCTCTATTGTGCACCCCAAACGCCCTTCCAAACAAAGGACGCCTTCTACTCCCTGATAATCACATATGCAAGAATTTCAATAAAAGAACTTTGTAGACTGACTCAAAAATTATTCACACCTTGAAGGCGCTGGGGTCAACAACTTGGAAAGTTTAGTGAAAGTACTAGCTCGCAACAAGATGATTCGTGAGGCAGCTCTTGGAATATTGCTCGTCGTCTGCATTGCAAGCATTGACGCTTTTCCAAAATATCGACTTGATCGAGAAGGTAAGTCTTTATTTTTGTCTTATTTTTTGCTGAGAATGTTAAAGCTTGTCATCCTTTAGTAAACGCCCAGTCCGCTCTAGATCTCGTACCACCCCCATTCGGAGCAATTCTCAGTATAAATATCTAAAAAAATATGAAATATCAAAGATGAGCAATGAATGTAGAAATATCGAACCTTAAAAACTATCTTTTGTCGCAAATAGTCGTGTAGAGAAAAATAAACTTTGCATAATGGCATTCTAGATAAGCAGGAGGTAAACTCTTCATTTATATTACATGTAATGATAAATTTCCTGTAAGTGTAGAATTCTTGACCAGGGACAGAAGAGTTTTAATTTAGGTTGCTTAAACCGTTAAAAGCAAAAGCTTGCATCTTTAAAGGAAGACTTCGAATTTAATTTCCTTGCGTTAGCTTAGTGACCTTTAATTAAAATGCATGTTTAATTTCGGAAAGCATTTTAGTCCACGAAAGGAAAGACCGATGGCGGTTTTCGAGTTTCCTCGACCAAAAAACTGAACAAAAAAGTACACATTCAATCCGAAGGTCGGAAAGATCGGTTATCAAAAACGAAGCAAGCAAACTTAATTTATGTTACACAAACAGCGTTTCTAATGCTCGCTCAACCGAAAAAAAACTTCTGTGCACTAAGATATCTTTAAATGAAAGCAACTTCTAAATGAAACAGCTCCCTGTTGTTGTTTTTGGTTTCGTTTCACCGAGACGCATATTTTGAATAAGTTTGATAGACATATAGTCTTTTTACATAATTTTACAGAACCACTCTTCCAAAGTCTGTTTTTGGGTGTGCCAAAGGCCAATCCATCTCGACATGGTTCATTAACATTGAATTGATTTACAAATTTGGGGAAGTGGGCGCAAAAGATTTGGGCTCTCGGGGAGAGGGTTGGGGGGGGGGGGGGGGGGGGGAGGGATGTGTAGCGTGCCACCAAAATGCTAAGTGGAGCGTGGTACAGTTATCATTGCTTATTTTAAAATGATAATAAAACATGAATTTATCTAGCACTCATTTCCAGAACTCAGTGGCGCTTTATTAGGATAAAGTGATAAAAATTTCGGGCGTATTAAACTGTTACATGTAAGGTTGCTGGGTTTTACTGGCACGCAAGCACACGAATGTGCGCCTATAATTTTTCAACCGTGGTTATTTATAAATAACCGAATTTCCAAATCTCGCAGCAAACTAATGGCAATTTATAATGAAAAATTTTCAGTGAGCAGACTGGCTGTTAGACTATTAATGAAGAGAAGAAATAAGAATGGTTGATCAAATTTATTCTCCGGCTTTGCTTATCAGAAAAACAATAAACCTTTCACGGTTAACGTTCCTGACGCCATCTTGCTTTGGAGGCAAACACAGTAGAAATTGAAGTAAATGTTTGAGGAAAGTTATAAGATAGATGCCTAACAACTTGAGAGCGATTGACTTTCTGAGTATTTCATGACTTTCAAGGAAAAGATACCCAACAGAAGGGTTTTTCATGTAGTAAGGCAAATTTTCCCGCCAATTGCAGCTCGGTTTTATAGACAATAGACAAAGGTATGGAAAATGAAAACTTTAATTTTGACTTTTCTAGCGAGGCTATTTCCTTCAAATGCGATCAATTAACACTTTTCTCTCTTATCTTTAGTTTTTAATTTATAAATACCTCAGAACGCGAATTTTCTGTTAAAAATGTTAGACATTAGATCCTCCTCATAAATTGTTGCATTAGCCTCCCTAATAAGATGGCGTCACAAACCGTGAAAAGGTCTGACATGTCAAAGTAAAAAAATTTCTTAACTTTTTTTCCCATCGTGAAGTATTTATTTTATCAATAGCGTAATTATGGTCAGTTGCCCAGCAACATAGGCGTTTCATTCCATCTTTGATCAAAATCAAATTTCTTTTAAAACTATCAATACAAAGTTATGACTGCAGGTTTGAGAAAAACGAACTAGGCTGATCAGTAAGGAAAACTGTTCGGCATTTTTTTTACATCACATTACTGTGGTACTATTTAATAAAACTAGTAATAGTTCACAATAAATCTGCCCCCGCTTCTATTTTATCCGTCAAGGGTATAAAATTCTTATAAAAATTTCACTGCGTTAAAGGAAACTATTATTTATTGTATGAACTGAAATTTTATATTTTTTTGTAAACTATATCACTCACACTGTTCAAGTAACTTAGGCATCTTATCATAAATATGATCCAAAGAATCAACAAATAAGTTAACTAAACCAACACATTCTGTGTGAACTCATCCTATCACACGATACTCTTTACATCATACTATCACGAAGTGTCACGAAGTGCATTCTGGAAAAAAATATCAAACCACTCTGTTGTTCTAGTTTGATACAGAAACAAATCATTTGTCTTGATATACGAGGACTCTACGAGCAAACGTATCTCGAAAGCAGATCAGAAGTCGAGATTTATTTTCCAGGATGTAAACAGAAGTATCGCGTTACAGTTGCCATATATGCAAATTAGAGTCAAACTTTTTGTCCTCAATGAAAACGCCGCAAAACATTTACTTTTACATTTGGATCCCTGCCAGTCAACCCAGCCGTCACATGGGCTCTACGCCACGCAAGATTACTCAGTAAAAATAAGTGATCCAAATAAACGTGATCTTTATACGTGTGGTGTTCGAGTCGAGCTGTCGACCCCGTTGCTGATTTGTGTCCGCGACAAATCAACTTCTGTACTAAACAGTTCAATCTGGTACTGCTGAATCTTTGAATTCAAGATACGAAGAAATCACGGTGACGACAGATACCAACCCTTAAATATATTTTGGCAAGATCCTCTCCTCCTCGTGCAGCAAATAATATCTTTCTCGAAGAATTACCCCTGTAGCATTGCCTTGCGAGCTGACTGAAAAATTAACCGGGACCGCCGTGCGCGCCTAGTTTCATCAAATCGGGATTGATTCGCATACTCCACCAATATTTCACACATTCTTTATACGTATACGCGGGGAAGACT
>JAHPZR010013454.1:0-12500 GCA_019787425.1 Platygyra sinensis
GCCGAATGCGAAAAAGAATTGATGGAAGCGAGGATAATTAAGAGAAGTGTCCCTGTAATTCTAAACGATTTGGTATGTGTAACGTGCCCATGCGAGAAAAAAAAACCTTCAAAAACATGATGATACTTGTAGCGTGTTTTCTTAGCCCCTAGAGTGCGAACTAATTGAAATATGAACTTTTTGTTTTCAAAGCATAGTTTTTGACTTTCGTTTTTACTAATATCACTGGGAAAACATTCCCAATATTGCTGGCGTGAGGACACGAGGTTTACTAGGGGCGTTAGGGTTTGAATATATTATATTTAATAACCATTTCAACGAAACGAGTGGAATTAAAAGCGAGGAGTGGCAGGTATGGATTAAAAACGTTTTTATTTCTTAGGCGGTTGTTATGTTTAAGGAATGTGTTATAATGTATAGTTGCATCAAGCCTTCACTAACAAGCGAAGAAAATTTCGGGGGTACTTTCAGTACATTACTTTTTTTAATGTGTCATCTTGTTTCAGTCAGGCATTCCACTTGGTTGCCTAATTGATATTTTTCGAGAAAAATTGTCAAACAAAACGACGAGCAAAGAAATAGAAAAGCAATTGAGGTTACCAAATTTCGCGCTTGAAATCAGTTACCGCCACATTTATATCATTATCTATTTGACTTGAATTCGTACGCAAAGTTTCGCGAAAGCTCGTGTCTGCGTCGAAATCTTCGTTTTCGATTGAGTGAATTTGTTCATCCAGCTTGGGCCTTCTTTTTTTGAGACGTCTCCGATTTGATTGATGAGATTGTTCACATGAATTAGAAAGCACAACTGTTCTAGAAGGCCATATTCAAGTGCTGCTGATGAGTTTTTACATCACTGCACATGCTTGGTCAGGTTGAAAGAAAGTACATGGCGTCTGACGAAATCTGAACATTTTTTACCATTACATTGTGTGAAGATATGCATTGTTGCAGCCTGTCAGCTCTTGTCCTTCGGGGGGTTTTGAAAATGTAGTATATTATTTTGTAATGCAAAACTCTCATTTTCCTTGCTCTCTCCACAGTGACTACAAACCTTGCGGTATACATTCATAAAATGTCACGAAGGCGCATTCCTTTCTAAGCAGCAATCGCTGAGACTCCGCCAAGACCTTGCTCAATTAAATAAAGGCACTCTGAAGTCTGTGAAGCACACTCCGATATAATGTAATGCCGTAAATCAGGGCTTGTAACCAGAGCAATTATTATGACTGACCGCGAAACTCATGAAAAACACGGTGACTGAGTAATGTCCAGAGGTTTAATTTCTTCCTTGGGTATTTATTAGATGTTTATGGTGAAAACAAAACAACAAAAAAAAAGGACAAAATTTTGCCCGACGGCAGTACCATCGGTTTGTGTTGGTGTTAGGTTATCCTGAACCAGTTACCATTGGCAAACAGAGTGATCAAGAATACTTGAACTTAAAACCACAGATTCTGCTGTTTGTGTATAATGCAAATACTACTTAATTATCCATGCTCAACCGATTTAGAATTGCTGTTGTTGAAAAAGGCTATTAACAGAGGGAGGGGAGGGTGGGAATCAAGTGTGCTTGTGTTCCGCCCCGCCAATACAACGCTACGCTAGAAGACAAAGTTAATTTGTTGCTGACAGTTTTGTGCTGTTTGTCGAGAGATATTTATAGCAGCATTCTTGAAGCTCGCATGCCAATTGCTGTCAGCACTTTCTTAGAAAAACTCACTCTTTGGAAAATGGAATGTTATTGAAACAACCACGTGTGAACTAAGTGTGAATAAAGTTATTTTATAGCGAAATGAAAACTGAACGGATTATGTTGTGGTGAATTTACCCCAATTTAAAGTAATTCAGGAGCTGGGTTTGTTTACACATAGGGGTTGAATGTTTTAGATATGTTGATTTCATGAAAATCAACTAAGCGAAACAAATAGAAAAGAAAAGAAACTTGTCAAAAACCAAGCTTGTCAAAAACCAAACTTTTGAACCTGTCAGTGAAAATGGTATAGTAGTCAATGGTCGACCTCGATTTCTCCCTGCCTCTGTCATGTAAAATTTACCCAGCCCTCAGTGTAATCCAGATCTAAATTCTTAACTTTCTGTTCAATCATCTACTAAATCTCGAGGCAGACGTTTCACTTGATTGCCCAAATTAATTTTTCAAAATCCTAAGACTCATTTAAACAGAAAAGAATAGAAAACTATCGAACAATATTATAATACTCTATAGTCAAGTTGACTTCCAATTCTCTCTTATCTCTTTTCTTACACATGCTCCAAGGAAATTCTTGATAACTGTTGCTATTGAGGCCTTTATCCTTCTTTCTTTCGCATGGCCCGTGAAATTAAGCCCAGCGAATACAAGTTGTTTCGGAAGACTGCTCCCTGGTTGTGACGCGCATTAACACCAAATGGAGCCTTTTGTTTCTTGTATGTGCTTGTCAGTATCTCATCTGTTTATGTACCAAGATAGATTCCTAATCTTCAACAATTTAAAAGTGGCTTAAAACGATAGAGCAGGTTGTTTAATGAGAAGATTAATTCATTACTGCTCTCTTAGTTTTCAGTTTACACTTGTTTAGACCGAACGAGTTGTTCGTCAAGGTTTGTGTCTGGGTGTGCATTGTTGATACCGCGCGGGCCGTGAATTGTAATTAACCCTCGCGATGAATGTGTGCTTTGCTGACGTTAGATTGCTTTCACGCATCGGGAAGAAGAGAGATAGCTCGGATAGACCTTTGCAACAAGATGACTGTAATGGTCGCAAGTTTCATTCGTTTTATCAGTACGAGCCAAAAAGGAAACTATGCCGGCTCCTCTATTCTCATTAGCTCCAACAAAAAAAAAAACATTTTCACGCGTGACAAACGTCATTGAACAGGTTTAGCGGCAATCTTCCAGTGACATCGTTCTTCGCTCTGTCTGCCGTGATAATATTTTCTCTGGTCCTGTATTTTCCTTCTTGTAACTTGTGGGTAATGTCAAGGTTTTCTGCCAAGGTTAAGTTTCACTCCAGGTGCGTGCAACAACTTCGTACCCAGGGCCATCATTGAAAGACCGAAGTGATAAGACCATGTTTTTACGAGAAATGCAGCATTTAACTTTGTTTTGTAATTTTTTTCCAAATAACAGTTCCCTAACATGACCGTAGCATCGATCTTCAACGGTAGTAAAAATTGCTATTTTAAATGCGGAAATTTTGTTGTTCGCAAAAGCACTCGATTTTTCTTCGCCGGCGGGTCCTGAGTACGAGATTTAGAGGGGCACGCGGGCGCTCTTCATTTTAAGTTCTTTTCCATGTCTTCACAAAATGTAAAACAAAAACTGGGAGTAGTTTCCTTTATTGAGGGGGTATGCGAAAAAGAAAACATTTCATTTCGGCATATTCATTTGGATAAAAGACGGCAAGTTCAAAGCGGAATGCTCTGTGATTGTAAGGCTTAGCTTTTGAACACTAAAACATGTCATTGATGATTGAGGTCTTGATTCAACTTATGACTGATTGTTCGGCATTTACGTTTGCTTGCTTCGTTCTTCAGATGACAACTTTTTGATTTGCTATAAAATAATTTGTGTATTTCTCGCTCGTAAATAAAGGATATGGATTTTATAGTCAGCCTGTCATTATGTTTAAACATGCGTTTGGCTTACTAATGGGGGATTTCCGTTTTGATAACAAGATATTTACCTGCGTAGCTACTCATTTAGCGCATAATTCAGCAGTGAAATAAAGGCATGCCCCCATGGAAAGGAATAATATCACTGCTTTGTCAGAGAGATATCACTTTTGCCAGACTTTTGAGGCATCACAACAAGGTCCGTAAATTATTATTTTATCTGCGAAAAAATGCCACAAGCCACAAAGGGCAAAAGATGGGAAGTTCTAGTTGGCCCTCGACAAACAATCCTGTTTTTAATAAAAAACACATATCAATCTTACTTTGTCCCTAACAACACTTTTAACAAGTCCATGAAATTTTATTTTTCAAAATAATGACTGCTTCGAAGCAAGTGAAGATTATTCTGCCTGCTTAGCTCTGGGACAATCATTGACTACTGATAATTATTTCATGGCTCTAGGCGAAGTACCAGAATATTGTGTCTTGTTTAGACTCTTGGAGAGATTGTGGATCGGCGATATCAAAACCAGATGTTTTCCTCTCGTATCTTTTCTTGAAACATACCGAATTTATTGCCAATAAAAACAGTCATTTTCATTAGCCCACTCTGTGATTTCTTCCCTCCTTTGAATATCAATCACTGGCTTTCTCCAGGCCGTTCCTATTTTAAACTGCTGAAGCATTTTTCGCAAAGACACTAGCTTGTTATATTTTCTTTTTATTGAAAGATTCCGCAAAGATGCACACGTTATGTCTTATAAATGATTTATACCCCACAATTGGAAGTAAAAGTTTTCACCGGATTTTATCGACCCCTTCAAGGTCTGAAGTCTTCTTTTAAACATGCACAAATAAAGTGAAAAGTAATAAAATCGGCGAAAGATTACAAACTGCATTATGTTATGATTGTGTTTATCTGCATCTATTGAACAAAAGCTCCGAGAGTCAAAGCCGATATCCGCATTCATTTTCCAAAATTGGCGAGCATGTCATGGGATTTACTTTGATCAGAAAAGCGTCTTAACTTAATTTACACCTAAATCACAACGTTCATCAACGAAAGAATTTGCATTTTAAAACCGAGCCTTTGTAAACATATCACAAACATATAATGTTGCAGATTTTTTGTTTTCAGTTCTTGTTTTGGTTCGATCGCCTTTCAAGTAATGTGCGTGTTTCTGGCAGACTCCGCGGCTAGTTGTCAGAAGGGTGTTCATCTCTAAGAAGAATTAATCATCTTGCTGAAAGGCAAAACTTAAAAAGCTCTTAAAAGTGACCGGCGCTAATTAAGTGTAAGAGCCCACTTTACGGCCTGGAAGTTCGCCGTTTGTCAAGAGCCGCGTAGCTTTCTTCTTTCCGCGGTCTTCTTCTTGTGACTTGTCATGGTCAACGAAACTCTACCGGCATCTAGCGTGCCGACTGCGGTAACGACGCCAGATTACCCGTCTTGCCCAGACATGAATTCCAACAGGTATCTGAAAGGCATCAAAGCAGCTGCCTATATTTTAGTGATGTTGCTCTCTCTGTTTGGAAACGCCATAGTGGTCCGCGTCGTTCATAAAAATCGACGAATGCGAACTATTACAAACTACCTGATCATCAATATGGCTCTGGCTGACATGCTGACCACCGTCTTCAACATGTCGCCAACTACGTACTGGATTATTCAAGGGTTGGATGTTTGGGCTGTGGGTGGCTGGATAGGAGAGGTGCTCTGTAAGCTACTCAACTTCACGCAGTCCCTGTCCATCTCAGTTTCAGTTTTCACGCTTTGTGCGATCGCGTTTGATCGCTTTTTCGCCATTTTTAGGCCGTTAAAACGCGTCATTACGTTTCGCGTTGCTAAAGGTATTATCGCAGCATCGTGGTTGTCATCCATCATAATTTCAGGCCCTCAACTTTACGTTTTGGGTATAACTGGCGAGAAAGGCGTCGCCCAATGTGTGGAAACCTGGGCTCCCCCGTTTGATGAAGCTAAAGCTCCGAGAGATTACACCATCGCGCTGTTCTTTCTTCTTTATGCCTTGCCTTTGATGGTGATTGCCTCTCTTTACTCGGTGATCATGATGAAATTGTGGCGAAGGCAAGCGCCGGGACAAGAACTCTCTTCGAATCAAGAAAACAAAGACAAGACCAACAGGAAAGTCCTGAAGATGCTCGTCACGGTTGTTATCGTTTTCGCGTTATGCTGGCTTCCGTTATACGTGAGAATGTTCGTGATGTTCGCCGAATCGGATCGTTATATTTGCGGTCTGCCGTACGAAATGGACTTTCTCACTCTCTATTTTGGACATGCTAACTCAGCAGTGAATCCCTACATTTACGTAATTTTCAACGAGAATTACAGAAGGGGTTTCAGAACTGCGCTGTCTCGGCGTCACCGAGGAAGCAGCCGCCTCTCTGAAAGCGGTACACGCAGAACCAGATCAAGCCGGCTGCATGCGCCAGACAAAGAAGCTAGTCTCCTGCGCCCTGATTTACTCGACAATAACAAAGCAGCTCTGAGATTCAACAAGAAACACAACGAAAAGGCATTGTTGTCTATGACTACGACGACAGAAAACCTTTAATTTTTTTCATTTTTAACTGTAAGATTCATCGCTTTCGCTTTAGGGGACGTTAATTTGACAGAACTTGGCACATTGAACGATAAACAACGCATCGAAGAGAAATGATCTGATTGACCTGCGGGGCCAAACTCGTAGCCGACGGGAAAAGAGCGAAACGATGGCGAAACTGTAACGATAAAGGTTCACGACTCTGATAAGCAGTGCTTAATTAATTACGGAATTGAATTTAATATCCGATCGCATTTAAAAACAAGTTTTAATTTCGGAAATGTCTCCTCGTAATTAGCACGCTGCTTTAAAGTCATGAATGACAAATTGAGATAAATGGTTTTTTTACGTAGAGACGATAAGCACATTTTCCACTTTTACCAGTTAATTGGCATCGTTCTGAATAATTAGGCTGCAAAGTGTATATGTTGTCAACTTCTGGTCTTGACCTGTAATTAAATATGAAGATAACAAACCTTATGAAACCGCAACAGATTCAATTTCCCCCCCGCCGGTGAGAGGGGGGGGGGGGGGTTGGAGTCCAATATATAAAATGATCAGGGATGCTTGCGGTGGTCTCATTTGGGGTGTTTAGGACGAAGCTATCTTTTAGGGTTTTTTAGGGTGCACTTAAAGGGATGACAATTTAAGTGCCTATGAAGTAAAAAATAATTGCTGGTTATTTGAAGGGATTTTTAAAGTAAAGAAAAATGGCGTTTTCCTTTTTGGAATATCTTTTTTCGTTTTAGAGATATTCACATTTAGTATTATGCAAATGAGGAAAGTGATAACGTCATAAATAGTTCAGCTTTAATAAACAGTGAAATACTTAATCAAAAATATATCTCCAGAAATATTAAAGCAGTGTTCTTCAAACTTGGCACCAGAAATGTACATCACAAAAGAAACAGAATGATACCCACAACATTGTTGCCAACATTCTTGGCTCCAGTCTCTTTCTGTGAAAAACCAAATATCCCCATTTGCAACCTTTTCAATTTGGACAGGGGGTCTTGCTCGGAACGCACATCGTTCCCATATTGTCTTAACTCTCCTCATTAGATTGTTGCGAGCTGTGGATGATCCTTGTTTAAGATAAAATCTGGGAATATTTAGTCTTAACTAAAACAGGACCAGCGACTTAACTGTTGTCATGGCAACGGCACGACAGGCCGTTGACATTTTGTTTCTTTTGCGATGGTGAATAGGCTCGATTACTGCTGCCAAGTTAAAAGAACACTGCTTTAATATTTCTACAGATATTCTTGATTTAGTATTTTACTGTTTTAGTAAAACTGTTTTAGTAAAACTGTTTTAGTAAATATCTCTAAAACGAAAAAAGATATTCCAAAAAGGAAAACGCCATTCTACTATACCTTGATAAGCCTTTCAATCAAATAAGCAGTAATTATTTTTTACTGCATGGGCGCTTTAAATAATGCTCTCATTTCCGTTTTTAGGCTTATTATATTATTATTATCAGGACAACTTGGATTAATATTAATCGGATTAATATTAATCTTAATGATTATTACAATCCAGTAATAGATTATTATAATCCTGTAATAGATTATTATAATCCAGTAATAGATTATTATAATCTATTACTGAGGTTTTAGCCGTGCCTTAATCAATTAGGATTAATATTAATCCTAATTGATTAATATTTATATTAATCTGACAAATATTAATCCTAAGTAACATTAACATTATTTTTACCTTTGATTAATCTTTGTCCAAAGCTTCCAAAGATTGACATTATTTAAGATCTTAGGCGTCCTTATCACTATCTTATGCATTCGTGGACCGTTTTACTTGGATCTAAGCATAACGTATACATTTATATCTTTTACTAAGGGCATCTCCTGAGAAATTCAGATGCATAGTTGCTATCGCGATATACTGGCTACGAACCTCGGAAAAGCGTGTCTTCTTAAAGTCCCCTCTTTTGTAAAAGCACATGCCCACGGCACAGATTTGCTGACCTAGAGGCGCTTGCTCCTTTTCATTTTTTTCTAGGGTCAATATCGTGGTATCTACCAGCTCTAGCATACGCAAGTGATCGTCATGTGACTGATGTGATCTGTGTTATGTCCCGTCAGTCCCTTTTCTGTCATGTAGATCTGTTACATCCGAACATTCACGGGAATTTTATCTGGATTATAATAGAGATTAATATTAATCCGGATGATATTATTAATAATAATCTAATCCTTCCAATTTTTTGCCGTGCCTTAATCTATTACTGGATTATAATAATCTATTACTGGAATATAATAATCTATTACAGGATTATAATAATCCTATTATAAACTATTACTATTATAATCCACGGATTAATATTAATCCGAGTTGTCCTGTATTATATATTATTGTTGATGGTTTTTGGTCTACTAGCATTGGCTCCTTACTGAACAGTGGCTGGTGATCAGCCTATTACGTATGGTCTATCTTTTGGGCTTGAACCACGCCCAGATTAGTCTCTTAGTATAGGGCTTTAAATAAAATTTCCCTACGAGCATCCCCGACCTTGCCTCCTCCCCAGGCGCTTCGATTTCAGTAGCAAGCAGGCGAGCTCGAAGGACGAGAAACTGGGAACGAGCACGCGACGGATCACGAGGCAGCCCGAGACTCTTCAGAGAGGAACTCAATCAATTTATAACTGCTGTTAATTCGTTTCATCCGGCTCTTAAATATACCTGGGAAATTTCCGACACTTCTTTAGCATTTCTAGATATTAAAGTTTCTGTCGAAGGCAACGGTTTATGCACCAGTGTGCACTACAAACCCACAGATTCTCATACAGTAGTTATTTGTTGTATTCATCTTCACATCCATCACATGTCAAGAATTGAACCGTTCCTTATTCTCAGTTTCTTAGACTTCGCCGCCTTTGTAGTGACGACTCTGATTTTTCCTTAAAATCAGAGGAAATGTGCGAGTTTTTCGACAAACGTGGCTATCCTGCCTCTGTTGTTCAAGCAGGCCATCATCGCGCCCAACAAATCGATCGGCAGTCAGCACTACAAACGTCAAAGAAGGAGAATAATAATAGAATTCCATTCACTCTCACATTTCACCCTCACAACCACGCAGTAAAATCCATCATTCTCAAAAACTTTAAATTACTTCAAAATGATCCCGATACTGGTAGAATCTTTTCGCAACCGCCATTAATTTCATTTAAACGCGAGAAAAACATAGGTAACTTTTTAGTCAGAAGTTCTTTCCAAACGAGTGAATAACCCGGTACTTTTAAATGTGCACGCGCACGATGCAAAACATGTCCCTTCATTTGTAACGTTGAGAAATTGTCGGGGCCCAAGCGATCTATTAAAATCACTGATCATTTTACCTGTACCTCAGCCAATGTCATCTACTGTATAACTTGCACGCTCTGCAAAAAGTTATATATATCGGCGAAACAGGTAGACGACTAGGCGACCGATTCCGAGAACATCTTCGCGACGTTGAGAAAGACGACAAAAACGCATCTAAACCGGTCGCTAGACACTTCAATCTGCCGAATCATTCGAAGCAACATATGGCGGTCTGTGGCCTCTCCCTACATCAAGGAGGCACAGAAAGCCGCAAAACTCTAGAACAAAAATTTATTTTTTAAATCGGCACTGTTAATCCTCACGGTTTTCATTCAACTAATTTATTCTGTTGTTTTTTCACGTTGCCAGGCACCAACCAATAGCGTAGCTCCATATTTCTCTATATAAACCACACACACAACCCACAATTCCTCGATTCGCTCCGACGAAGGGCTAGCGCTCGAAACGTCAGCTTTCGAATCTCTTTACGGTGGCTAATTCACATAATCAACCCAGTTGATAAAACCAAATTATCTTCATATGAGAGTCCCCCCCCCCCGGATTGAAATAAACGTGACACAGATATTTCAAAACTTAGTGGTTTGCTTACTTGTCAGTTTTCGTTTTTATTATTGAACGGCAGTTAGAGACTGAGTGTTAGCTTACATATTCAATTATTTTGCGATTTCACTCACGTTGTGCGGACACATCTCTGCTTAATTACTTCCTTGACTAATTCTTTGAGATGAGGAAATCATTAGTTCCCTTGTGTGAGATTATTGGTCCTTTCATATGCCCTTTTAAAATTGTTAAGTGCGACAGAAGATGATGCAGTTGAAAGACAATTCAATTTAGAAATATCTCCTTGCTTTAGCACCCTCAGTCTCTTTTCATGAGTGTTCCAGAAATTTACCACTGGGATGATTTATTAATGCAATTTGAATAAACAGACACGGAATGTTTTAAATCTAAATATCCATTTTCACTCGCACGCCTGCTGTGCTTTATCTTTCGAAATTATTTCTTTTTTTAATACAACTTTCTAGCTCTTCTTTATTTAGCACTCCATTTAAAATGTAACGTATTTCAAAACGAGACCAGCAAACTTGCTTTAGTTTTCGGCCTTTTTTATTTTTATCAACTTTGTAACCAGATAATCATTCGACCTAATAAGGAAATTCGAACTGGCCATCGTGAAAGACTTCCCTTGAAAATGTTAAAAAAAAGATATCACAATTTTTTTTCATATAGCGGCCAAGCATTGATATTATTTCTGTCATGGCTCGTCAATGATCGAGCAGTATATTTGGTACCAAATTCATTTTGCAATTCTAGCAAATGCTTAGAGAATTTACATTTCATTCCATATATAGCAACGCTTTAAACACAGCTTTGCTAATCATGTGTGTTAGAGGTAAGCAGCATGTTGTTTTTTTAACGCCACTTCAAGACGAACTCAGTCAAGCTATCATTGGATTTCAAATTTCTCCTAACCGAAGAATTCTCACTTTTCCCTTCATAGCCTTCACAGCAGTCTCCGCTGTGCCACGGCTGCTAGAAAATACATAAAACAATTATTTCATAACAAGTCTAGTATATCGCCACTGAAAAATTTACCTAGCGATAATTCCTGGAGCTCAACAAAAGTTTTTTTTGCCGATGCGGCTAATTTTTGGGTTTTCTCCATTCCTTGTAGCTCCTTGTCAAACTGACTCTTCGTACAAACCAATTCACCTGAAAATATGGTTACATGCACGGTTATTTTCACGCAGATGGAATTGCACGAAGACTAAGAAGCAAAGGGAACACTGCAACTGTTTTCTTTCATGCTCAATAAAACATCAATCATTTGATCCAGAATTGCTCGGAAAGGAAAATGGAATCGAAGATGAATGAAAAAATAGAGGAGGGGGAAAGGAAGGTTGGAGATTGGCCGTGTACAAAAAGCCTTGTTCAATGCCGAGGCTAAATAAAGGCTATAGACTTTTTATTTTTTTCAATGAAAATCAGCGGTTGAAATTCTCTCAAACAGGGTCTTACATCCCTGCTATGACTATACAAGGTGTCACGAATAGAAGGGATTGTAGTACCTCTGGCGGCGCGACGTTCACCCGTACATAGGGTAGGGCTGCGAGAATGAGATTGAAACAGATTACAAAATGCTCACTTTAATTTCTTTAAAGTGAAGACTAGAAAAAAATTACATGTACACCTTATTTTGTAATACCTATTAAGCTTTTTCACACATAGAATGAAGCTTCACTTTGAGGTAAATCCTAACATTATTTTTAGCGACTAAATTATGCGCTGGACTTTTTCAGTTTGGTCCTCTATTATCTACAAACATTTAAATCAAAAAAATAATTCTTGAGTACTCTGAGGATAGCAATCTAAGGGCGAATAAAAATTTCTAGCCCCTAAAAATCTTCTAGCGATCTACCTGGGTGAATGTTACGCAGAATTGTCCTGGCACTGATTTAGAATAGGGTTTCTTCCAAAATTGAAATCATAAGTCAAAAAATTAACAACATGTACTCAATATGCAGATATTTACAGAGGTTTTCTTAGACTTTCTGCCGGTATCTTCTAAAAACAAGAACCGGCAACAAATGACTCCCAAAAGTCACTGTAATGATGAACGAAACTTTTGGTCATTACATAGGGAGCACACAATGTATTTGTGAAGCAAAAAAAAATTTCGGAGATGCGAAAAGGCCTAGGTACGAGTTTAGCCCTACAGTGTTACGCAGGACTTGTAAGTAGCGATTTCTTGCAAGGTCGCGTAAGATATGACAACGGAGACAATGGTAAACTAATAATTCCTTTTGTTCCTTTATTTACTCTCTCCCTACTCAGCAAAATTGTGTGCTCGCTGTGCATGCTTCCGTAACCTGACATGTAGCTCTATTGCCATGAACACAATGCTAACCAGTGTTCTTTTACAACAGTGACCAATTTTAGCTGTTTACCAGTTTTTGCTATATCAAGTTTAAAAGTTGAAAAGC
>JAHPZR010013454.1:20000-31644 GCA_019787425.1 Platygyra sinensis
CTTGTAGACTTCTGGGATGACCATGTGATCATTCCCAGCGTTCGGGTCTTTTAACAGACATCCAAGCCTCCAGAAAAAGCCGCTGATGGTAATGTTGTTATTGTCAAATATTTGACGGTTGCTATTTTGAATACTAATGTATGCACACTATTTCTCAAGAATATTTAATTAAGCCGGCTCATTGGTGATAGCGATTTTTCTTTTGTTATTTAAACTATTGTTTTTCGTTTGAATTTAAGTATATATAGCATATTCTGTTATACTTTTACTTCTGTGTGTAAACTCTCAGAGATCAATTAATAAGTTTGTTTAACGTTGCAAAAATTATTAGGTAATGTGCCTCATGTCCTACGACTTCAATGTTTTCAAAATGTATTCACCTGAAAAATTTCTGAGTTAGCGGCAATAATATTAGTAATATTGCTGCAGACACTGTGGCACTTCTGGAATCCGCAAATAAATTTAGTCAGCCCTTGAAGGGACTCATCCACTGATGTAGGATATTATATCGGTCAAGCCTGAAGTGCTTCTCGGTTGTATTAGTCGATATCATTGTGTATTTTGAACTGGTTTATTGTTTAACACCAGTGGTGGCAACGTAATAAGAAACATGCTATTCCGAGACATGACATGACTATTTGATAATGAAATTAGTAATTATTGTTTATCGATGATATGAAAATTTGCCTGTTGAATGAAACAAAATCATTCCTCTTCCAATTTTTTGATAAGTTAATAAGTTAAATATTATTACATCTTTCTCCAGCAGGAAAAAACTGAGCATATCTTCCTTTGTATGTTTTGAGAAAACAAGGGTGTTATGTTAGAAACTTTGCGAGGAAAACAAAAGTATCAAGTTACAAATGTTGGCATTGAAAAAAATAGAATCAAATTGGCAGTTCAATGTATTAATGAATTTAAAATGAACAAAAATTCAACACAAAACACCACACAGTAAAATTTAAAAACATCTTGGGCCTTGAACTAACAAGTTACATACAGGCAGCAAACTCAGACTCAAAACATACTGACAGTCCTTCATAACACTCTGCGCTATCTGAGATTGTCTCACTAGTTGAGGAGAAGAGACTGCTTGTAGTCTTAATTATTCATCCAACAAATGTTTAAATTTTTAGGCATACATTGTATGTAACAAATATAACTGTGTCAGTGTGCAGACTCTGTACAGTGTGGCCAATTGTAATTTTGGAGCCAATCATTGTGAGCAGCTGCACCGAGTCTTGCAAATGGACAGTGTTTTGAAACTTACAGTACCGGTCAAAGGGATTGCAGCACCTACACGCGCGTAAAATGCGTGTAGTCTGTGTGTAGTATGTTAAGGACACTATATCTTAGTTACCAATGTAGTTACAATGTTTACTTCCCTTTTTATTGGTTCTGTAATTGGATCTTTAAGCGTCATAACGCGCATATAAAAGCTGAGTTAGCGTCCCTTTCAAGTAGTTTTTCATTGCATCTGGTGTGGCCTTGTCAACCTTGAACCTTCGATGTTGTTCTGATTTCTTAACCCTTGGCTCAAGTGGGACTGATATTTTACTGTGGCGCTTGCAGTGACAGCAAATTCAAAACAAGGCGAGACGAAACGAATTCTAGGCATGTCGTGGATAGACAGGTAAACCACGGAAAGGGTAGACAAGTAAACCACGGAAAACCAAAGATGATCGTTTTTTTGATGCAATAAATCCCCGATAACCGGTGAGTTTAATTTCCAATTGATGAGCCTTTCCCTTTTCAGCCATTTGTCTTCTATGTCCTGATCTTTTCGATTGTTCAAAACGGGAAGGCTCAATGCCTGTCACGCTCTTGGGTGGCTTAATTGATTGTGGCGTCGCGTCGAACTCCGGATCCTGCGGCGTGTAGTTACGAAGGAATGCCGGCGCACTACAAACTCTCATCGCTATTCCACAAACACAAAGTTCCAAAGTAAAGCAAAGTTCAAGATGAATTCATAACCGATGGCAGAATGATGTGTTGATATTTTACTGTGGCGCTTGCAGTTAAAAGAGTCGATGGTTTGGTGGTACAGCGTCTCGACAAACGCGCCCAGGTTGAGCTGCCCAAGGCTTATGCTAGAGAAAGCATCCCGTCCAGATGAGATCAAATCCCTAGACCGGAAACTGCCAACAATTGGCCACATCTAATGAAGATCAAAGATAAAATCCTGCCGTACGATGGCAAGGTAGAAATAGGCCTGCTCATTGGTTGTAATTGTTCTAGAGCTATCAAACCGACAGAGGTCATGAGAGGCAAGAGTGAGGAACCTTATGCAGTTCGTACCTTGTTAGGATGGAGTATAGTAAGACCAGTTGCAACTACAGACACCCCTGTGGATGACCACAGCTTAGACTCCACCTGTCACCCAACCATAGCAAGAGAAGTTATTCCTGGAAGTCTCGGCCGCGAACTAAGCTTCGTTTTAATGCATAAACAAAAGAAGTGATAAATCCATCTGCGATTAATCAAATGTTTGAGCTTGACTTCGTCGAGCACAAGAACAAATCGAAGCAAGGTCTATCCAAAGAGGACAAGAAATTTCTCGAAATTGCTGAGCAGGGAATTCACAGATGTGAAGATGGCCACTATGAGCTTCCACTGCCTCTGAGGAAGGAACGAATAGAGCTTCCTAACAACAGAAGTGCAGCACTACGTCGGCTTTATCAGCTTAAGAGGCGGTTCCAGTCCAGAAAGGGGCAGAAGTATTACTCCGACTATATGGAATTCATGAAGAAATTGTTAGAGAGCGGATATGCAGAAAGAGTACCTGAGATTCCTGAATTGGAACTTGCAACAGGTGATCAAGCAAGAACGAAGCGCAGTGTTTTGTACATTCCTCACCATGGTGTCTACCACCCTAAGAAGCCTGACAAGATCCGTGTGGTCTTCGATTGTGTCGCTGAATACGAGAGCGAGTCATTGAACAAGCACCTGCTTCAAGGCCCTGACTTGACCAATAATTTAACTGGTGTCCTGTGCAGATTTAGGCAGGAGCTCATCGCCTTTAGATGCGACATAGAAGCTATGTTTCACCAAGAAAAGGTTAATGAAGAACACAGAGATTAGTTACGCTTTCTCTGGTGGGAAGATGGTGATCTTACAAAGGAATACAGGATGACTGTGCATCTGTTCGGAGCTACTTCGTCCCCTGGTTGTGCTAATTTTGCTTTGAAGGCTACGGCAAACGATTTTGAGATGGAGTTTGGAACCACCGCCACAGATTTTCTTCGTAACGACTTCTATGTTGATGATGGTTTGAAGTCCGTTACGTCAGTGGAGGAAGCGGTAAGGCTTATCGCAAACGTGAAGCAGATGTGCAACAAGGGAGGTTTCCGTCTTCACAAGTTCGTGTCGAACAGTAAGGAAGTCATCAGAAGGATTCCAGAACCTGACAGAGCAGATGGTGTCAAAGAGCTAGACTTAGACCTCGATTCACTTCTGCTGCTTCTGCTCTTGGGGTCCATTGGTGCGTTGAGTCAGACTGCTTTCAGTTCAACATTGTTCTTCAAGACAAGCCGTGCACTAGAAGAGGGATTCTCTCCACAGTCAGTTCAGTTTTCGACCCTCTTGGCTTCGTCGCTCCACTCTTGCTGGATGGAAAGTCAATTCTTCAAGAATTATGCCGTGACAAAGTAGACTGGGATGACCCGATACTGGAGGACATCAAAGTCAAGTGGGAGAAGTGGAGAGCAGATCTGTTACAGCTACAGCGGATTTCTATCCCTAGATGTTACAAGCCCGAGAATTTTGGTCGTGTCGTGAGCACAGAACTCCATTATTTCTCGGACGTGAGCGCAGTGCAGCTACCTAAGACTGGTAGATGAACACCAGAAGATTCATTGTTCTTTCGTTATGGGGAAGTCGAGAGTTGCACCTTTAAAGCCAGTGACCATACCGAGACTGGAACTCACTGCCGCCGTGTGTTCAGTGAGGATAAACCAGCAGTTGCGTTGAGAGCTAGAGTATCACATCGACCGAGAATACTTCTGGACAGATAGTAACATAGTATTGGGATACATCAGGAATGAAAGTAGAAGATTCCACGTATTTGTTGCTAATAGAGTGCAAGAGGTTCAAGACAGCACTTCTATTGACCAGTGGAAATACATCGAGTCGAAAGAGAATCCAGTGGATGAAGCTTCCCGGGGAATGAAAGCACAAGAGCTCCTAGATTGTCGTTGGATCACTGGACCAGCATTTCTTTGGAAGAAGGAAGACCAATGGCAAACAGCCAACATAGAGGATTACTAGCTCCAAGATGACCCCTAAGTTAAGAAAGCTGTTGTCATGGCAAATGCCAGAAACATGCAAACCACGTAGACACGTCCAGAGAAGTCAAGCCTTGCAGACAGAGTGGAAGTTTTTTCAGATTGGCATCGTGCTAAACGAGCAGTTGCCTTGTGTCTCCCCTATGTCAGATGCCTCAGAGATCGTGTGCACATGGGTAAGAGGCAGAATTGCAACGAATAAACACGAGAGGTTCGGGTCAGCAATTTGGAAAGCGCAGAGCTTGCAATGATTCGTGCAGCACAGAGTAAGGCCTTCAAAGATGAAATAGGAGCCTTAAAGAAGACCAAGCAGGAAAATGATGATCCCAACAGCAGAGTATTCACTTAACAGAGATTTGCCAGAGGATCGCCTTGAGTCTACTCCCCCCTTTACCTACTGTGCGGTGGACTATTTTGGTCCTTTTGTGATTAAGGAAGGTTGCTAGGAGCTGAAGCGCTATGGTGTCCTCTTCACCTGTTTGGCCTGGAGAGCCATACACCTTGAAATCGCCAACTCTCTAGAGACCGACGCCTTCATGAATGCCTTAAGACGATTTATCAGTTGCCATGGTCCAATCCGCCAGCTAAAGAGTGATCAGGGGACAAACTTCGTGGGAGCTCGCAGAGAGCTAAAGGAAGCCCTAGCCGAAATGGACCAGCAAAAAATCAAAACCAAGCTTCTGGAAGAGCAGTGCAATTGGGTCTCATTCAAGATGAACGTTCCAGCAGCAAGCCACATGGGAGGTGTTTGGGAGTGTCAGATCAGATCCGTTCGTAAAGTCCTTTCATCCCTTCTTCAGGATAACAGAAAGCAGCTAGATGATGAGTCCCTTAGAACCCTCGTGTGAAGCCGAGGCCATTGTCAACAGCCGCCCATTGACGGTCAACCAGCTTGCTGATCCAGATTCTCCAAGTCCCTTGACTCTTAATCATTTGCTGACAATGAAATCAAAGGTCGTTCTTCCTCCACCAGGCGTGTTCCAGGCAGCAGATACCTATTCCAGAAAGCTCTGGAGGCGAGTACAGCATCTGGCGAATGAGTTCTGGACACGCTGGAGAAAAGAATTCCTACTTAACCTACAGCAGCGCCAGAAGTGGACACGCACGCGGAGAAATCTGTGTATTGATGACATCGTCATGCTTAAAGATGAGAATCTTCCTCGCAGTGCTTGGCAAATTGCGCGTGTATCAGCTGTCTACCCTAGTTCTGATGGTAGCAGGTAGCTGTTTCGGATAGCTGCCTAGATAACACGGGCAAGAGGGTTAATGCAGTGTGGTATTTGGAGCGACCAGTACAGAAGCTAGTACTTTTGATGGCAGCACAGACTGATGATTGAGATCCAGGGTAATTCCCGATCGAGGAGCCTTACAAGTATTGAACTGAACTGTTAAAGATAATTTGATTCATTGAACATTGATTGTACGTTAATAGTTTAATTAGTGAAATATGATTATTTCAGGGGAGCCATGTTGAGGACACTAGACAAAGGCCAATTTTGATTAGTTAATAAAATCTCTATATCTTAGTTACCAATGTACAATGTTTACTTCCCTTTTTATTGGTTCTGTAATCAGACCTTTAAGCGTCACCACGCCCATATAAAAGCTGAGTTAGCATCCCTTTCAAGTAGTTTTTCATTGCATCTGGCGTGGCCTTGTCAACCTTGAACCTTCGATGTTGTTCTGATTTCTTAACCCTTGGCTCATCAAGCGGGACTGATATTTTACTGGGGCGCTTGCAGCGACTGGCAAATTCAAAACAAGATGAGACGAAACGAATTCTAGGCGTGTCGCAACAAACTAGTGGGTAGGACTACTTTACAGGTCGTCGTTTGTTTATTAATAAGAACTTTTAATCGCTTTGTTCAAATGCTCAAATGCAAGAAAAGAACTAAATGGTCACTAACTTAGCATCGTTAAAATACAACTGATCTCAAACTAATTGGCTTGCTTTTGTCGTCTTTTGTCACCTTTCTTTCGCAGCGCTGTGATTACGTGATTCTTCGTCACGCAGCGAAGAAATTACTTGATTTCTTGTTTTCAGTTTGCTTTTGCTTGCTCTGAAATATTCACTCATGCAGGTGTCAGTGGGTTTATCATATTTATCTTCTATAACATCGCACTTAACGTTTTGCACTGGATTGTTTTTCGATTTATTTTTTATTGCGTGACAGTGAAAACGATCTGAAGTTTGCAATGCGTTGTTCAACCAAGTTTCAACCCATTGGCTAACGTTGCCAACGCATTCAAAAATAATTACAGTGCGCTGGAAAACGTTTCCAGTGGGTTGAAAAACGTAACGCATTTCCAATACATTTTTCAATGCATTTTCAATGCATTTTCGACTAATCTCTTATGCTGGGTTTTTTGCAAATAGGGTCACATATAGACTAACGCATCACACGGAAACAGCTATATGACGTCTTGTTATTATTAAAAATTAGTTTCTTTTGATGATTTTGAGATAGCAAACTGTACTGTTGAATCAATGGCACCCGTTTCATTTGAATTTATGTCAAAAGAAAAAACATTCGGATTTTCATCTGTGGGTTAAGTTCAGACTGAAATTAGCCTTCGTGGCAGGCGTTCGAAGGGGACGGAAAGGGGAAAGACCGGCAAGAAAAGCACGGATCCACGCTCATTTTGAGTTAGGTCCCTTTCTACGGCCTGCCAACCAGGCTAGACCGAGATGGAATAAGAAAATGTTTCCACTGCACAGGGCAGATTTTGGTCATGTGCTAGGCAACATATTCAAGACGCAGATCGAATTTCGCTTCAATCAGATCAAAACATGTTTTTCCCTTCTGAATACATAATATTTAATGACAAATCTTCAAAGGTTAAAATTTAAACTTAAAGACGGATATCTGATGTTTAAAATTAACTGAAAATCTCAAGCGAAATGATATTTTTTTTGCTGTTATTTCGGGTGCATCAAGCCTCAGTTCGTCAGTCACTGGCGCCCTTGTGGTTCCATGCGAAAAGGAAAAACATGACGGCAAAAGTTCTTGAATACCGGTAAACTCATAACGCTTTGGAGTACGAAATATTTTCAATGAATCTTCAAACTTTAAAGTACACAGATTTCTGTAATTTAAAATTGAAAAGCGACATAAGTGTTTATGTTCTGTTATTGTATCTCATTGAATCCTTGCACGCGTGCCAGTCACTGGCGCCGCTTGTTGAAACTCAAACGGAAATAAAATATTTTTACTGTGAAGCGGTAAACCAGTTTAGTGAAACTTCTCTATTGGGAAGGTTTTACGACCAGAAGCAAGAAGGCGAAAAATTAAACTATATCGCAGTGCAGTCCAAAACGATAAATGTTACACACGGTAAATGCTTTGTTTTCATTACACGCACTTTTTAATATTCTGTTCTTACTACATGCACTTAATGACTGCGTGTAAAATTACACGCAATATCACGTCTACTGAGTCAAATTACACGTGTAATTACACGCATTTTTGTGTGTTCGCATGTAAGGTGTGTGGACACTGGGTGTATACTGAGTGGACACTGCGTGTACTGTGTGTGCAGTACACGCATTGTACGCGCGTGTAATGCTGCAATCCCTTTGACTGGTACTGTAGCAATCACATCAAAGTGGTTAAGACTTGACAAAACACAGGCTTTTTTAGAATTTATTCGTCCCTTTATTCACGGCCATTCTAGCTATTCAAAAAATACATATATAATAGTAGTATACTGTAATACAGTGTATGTACAGTGTATTTTGTATGGGGTAAATTGGGAGAGCTCCTGTACGCTGAAGGTGGCTGTGAGCGGAGCCCCATACCTTAGAAAATTTTGCAGCCCATCAATTATAGAATGCTTAGTTGTCTATTGTGACTGTCTGTAGGTACTTATACATTTATGTCCATCCCTGTGTCCATACTCCAAGCCCACTAACTTAAAAAAACAAGAGAATCTGTACAACATTTAATTTTGTGGCCTGATTGAGTGAGATTTATATAGCCCAAGTATGGAAAATTTGGAGGTGACATTTGTTACTGGTATTGGCCATGATCTTGCTGATTGGCAGGACAGCTTGTACCTTATATATGTAAGAGTATCCTTGCATATGGCTGGCGCGCGGGAAATTTGAATTGACCAATCAGCATTCAGCGAACGGGAAAAATTTTAGTGTCCTGACGTCAAGTTAACAAGTCAGGAAAGGCACTGAAATCAAGCCTCTTTTCTCACTGGAAATGGCATTAAATATGCACAAAAAGGGACTTGCAGTTTGAAAAACCATATCAGATTGTAAAAAGTGAAAAATATGAAAAATTTTGTGCCTCCAAGCTGTTAATTTGGCGCCAAAAATGGACCGCTGGTGTTCGGCATGACACCTCGCTCGTAGTTCGTCGCGTGTCGACAGGTAGGTCAATAGTTGTGTTATTTTGAACAAAATATGCTTTTCCTCGTCAAATTAAACACGGAATTCTCAAGTTAACTACTAGTAGAGGCCACAGCAACTTACTCACTGTCTTTAGTTTTCTTAATTGCGAAGAGAAAGGCTATTATCGTGTCGTTTCGGTAGGACAGCTAAGTTTTGACTGCCGCTCGTACTGCGGCGCAGTTGCCGTATGCAAGGATTGCTAAATGCAAAAACCTAAAATTTAATGTGTAATAACTGGATTGTTCTTTTGCATCAAAATATTCATTTCAACATTAAAGCTTAGATATTTTCTCTCCCAGGTTGCATTTTTGTTTAGTTTTCAGCTTTTCATGACACGACGGAAAACGTGTGCACTGTAAGTACCTCCCGTTGTCCCATACAAAGCCTTAGACAACTTTCTTAAGGCTTTGTATGGGGACAACGGGAAGTACTTACAGTGCAAACGTTTTTCGTCCTGTCATGCATGTTGAGGCCTCACAGTGTTAACACTGTGTGTGACGAAAATCTCCAAGATATGCTGCCATCATCAAAAATCTGTGTCTGCTCCTACTTATGTGTCACAGTTTCATATAATGACTGCCCTTAAGAACTCGTTGGCATTTTTTGTTTGGCTTAGGTTTCCACCCTAAAATTTACCATTAAACTGTTTTGGGTGTTGATACTAGTGAGTACCAGTGAATGGGTAAAAACTGTGTGAGCATTTTGTGACAATGCAACTTTAAATCCGAGATAATACTGGGAGTTCAATTTGATTGTTCCACTGTGAAAAAAAACATATCAAGTTTTGCGCTTGTTGACATAAAAAAAATAAGAAAGGGAGGGGCCAGGTAGGCCTCCCCGCTTATTTTGGTTAAAAAAAGAAGAAATCACAGAGGGAAGAGAAGCCAGCAGGGCAGCAAAACAAACCCACCCTGTCAGCTCAAGTTCTGGATCCGCCACTGTTCAGCTGTGTCCGTAAATAACGTTACTATTGGCCTGTCACTATAACCCAGGCCCTCTTTGAGGGAAACCACATCTGGGTACCTGGACCTCTTAGTTAACTTGTAAAGAAGCCCTTGTAGTGAGCTTAATTAGCAGTAAAGATTGTTCCCCGGGGGGGGGGGGGTACTTGACCAATGTTTGGGTACAGGGGTGCCGCCGAGGGTTTGAAATCCTGACCCTGTTTAGGACAAAAATACGCTAAAAACCCTACCCTGTGTAGGACAACAACCTCCATTTTAAGACCCTGTTTAGGACAAGCGACAAAATGCACACTCGCTGGTTTTACAGGAATTTACACTGTTTAATAAGTCATTCAAACTGAAGAAAGCATGCTCGATGCGTCTAAAACCAAGTTGTTGCGTCTCTAGATCTACACTTGAACTAAACAAAAAGCCGTCAAGCATTAAGCTCTAAATTAGCGTGGCAAAATGTCGTCATTGCATCTTAAGAAGGGCGAGGTTTTTTTTAATTGCAAATCAAAGAGGAATGATGTCTTCAATTTTTGTATAACGAATAAGAGGAACTTATTTTTGAGGTTAATTTTATTTTGATCAAAGCACCAATAGAACTTTTACAGAGAAAAATATCCCTAAACAATATATATACCAGCGGGATCCCTCATGTCTGCTTGACATAGTAACATCGTTCTTTCATCGCGTTATCCAAGACAAAGAAACTATGCCTACCATATGTCGGTTTACTCAGATGATATTGCACAAATCAGCAAAAAAAAGGCGTCGCTTTTCTGCCGCTCTATCGCATACTCTTTCAACTTCTCGCAGGCTCCGGGTCGCAGGCTAAGAAAAGAAAGAGACTGCTCGCAGTTTGGGTAAAGTCTCTCGGCTCGTAATAATATACCCTGTTTAGGACAGGTTCTAACCTGTTTAGGGCGAAAGCAAGTCGAATTGTATACCCTGTTTAGGACAGCAAGGCCAAAAAACCATACCCTATCCAGCGGCACGTCCCCGTATAGGCCCAAATAAGGGAGTACCCACCCCCCCCCCCCCGGGATTGTTCTCAGTATTTGTTTGGAGCTAGTTTGTTTATGTGCTGGCTAATTTAACCTTTAAATAGCCGCTTAAAAAAAAAAGGTTCTTCTAGTTGCATGTAGTAGCCCTTATATATTTGTACCCAATTTCTACATACCAAAACTTCAAAGGTACGCTTATTTGGTACACACTGTAGTTTGTTAGAGTTTTTCTTTTGGACAAAAAAAATAATACGGGGTCAAACCACTCGCTCAATATTGCTATGGTCACCTAATTGATCATTTTGTTGAAGTTTCTGATCCAAAAAAAAAAAACAAATCCCTCTTTTCTGTATGGTAACTTACTGGCAATCAGGAGCTCCATTTTTTGTTAAGGTGTGGTTAAATCTAAAATATTAATAATAGCTTCAAACTTTACAAGGTAGTCGCCAGGCAACTAAATGTCTCTCCAGCTGCTACTTCTAGCCTCTGCATCTTGCACCTCTTTGGTAAGTACAGTCATGCATAAATTGAGTCTTTGTTGTTGAGATCTGGAGTTTACATAATCTAACTAGTGAGTAACCAATTAAGGTTAGGAAATGCAGACCTGGACAACTGCAAAATGCAGCGCCACCCTTTCACAGAATTTTTGACCTTACCCCAGATGTATAGACACCTGCATCACTCACTTGTTAATAAGAATTTCCATTTTACCAACTGAGGAACTGTGACCTACAGAATTGATGTTGAAAACGTAGAAAGGATCACAGTTTCCAGTGAGTGAAAGAAAATTATTAATATACCTCGTAAAGATCATAGACAGAGAACACAATCAATATTACACAATAATGACCACAACATGATGGAAAACAATCATGGGAAACAATGGAAAATGCTATAAATGTAAATGTTGCAGTAAATTTTCTGTCTCAGTTAATTGTATAATACTAGTTAGTTTTTTTTTTTCTAACCTAGGTGCTCCAACCGCAACCAGCCCTAAGCCTATCCCTC
>JAHPZR010013455.1:0-20000 GCA_019787425.1 Platygyra sinensis
ACTATGCAGAAAATGCCGCTTTCAATGCCCTGTTACCTGTAAGTAGACGAAGGCTACGAAGGACTTATTTAGATCGTCTAAAATGGACTCACCATATCAAACACAATGCAATACACCGTAAAGTCATGAAGACTCTTCGACGCTTTACTGAGGAAGATGACATGGATTTTGACGAGGCGGCCGAGTCGGCAGTGGCAAAACGGAAATTCCTGTTGAACAGACTAATGAAAAAGAAATTGCTCCCTGATGATGACGACGACGAAGAAGTAGCGGAAGGGGAGGTTTAAGCCTTAGTGTGATACACTGAATTGGCCATGTGACTCTTATAAGAGTTTGTGATTCTAGAGTTTTAATCATTATTTGTAAGACGCCACACAAGATGAATTGCTTCAATCAACGGTCGGGGAATGACAAGATAGTTGTTTGTAGGAAAGCCTACAATAAAAACTATTATGCAAAGAACAGAGAGCAAATCCTGGTCCGGCAAAAACGATATCGTACCGAGAACGCCGAGATTCTCAAATCACGTCGTAAAAGGTGGTATGAAAACAACAGGGAAAGGCTCGCCAGCAGCCAGAGAGCCTATTGTCAACAAAACAAGGAACACATCAGAAATTACCGAAGACAATACTGTAAAAACAACAGGGAACGGATCAACAAATATTGGAGATCTTATTATGCCAAGAATAAGGAACAGATCAAGCAAAGACTTCGTGACCAAAAACAAAGAAAAATAGGTCAGAATATCGTGCGTTTTGGGGCCTGGGACCAAGAGTCTGAGAAACTAGAAACGAGTCTAGTTCCCAGCGATACACTTTGTGGAGCACCGACGGTCAAGACTTAAAGTTGTAATCAATTCTCTCTTTGGTTTTCATGCTGTTATTATTCAATAAACGTCATACATTATGCATCAGACTCTGTTTTGTTTATAACAATTTCATGACATAGGTATACCCCCCTATCCCCCGTCTTCACAATGGTTCTTAACCATGTGATATCGCATACCCCCTATCCCCCATCTTCTCATTGGATACACGTTTTATATACAAGTCTTTCAGACTTGAGTAAAATCATTTTACTTGTGACGAAGTTGGAGACACTTTTTCGCATTCTTGTCTTGGCGATTATGAAACTAAGTGATCAAGAGCTGAGCATCGCTTTGGAGGAATTTGAAAGGAGTATGGTTGATGTAAGTGAATTATTCTTGCCACTATTAGAGAACCGCTTAGACCGATCTACAATTTGTGCGGCTGTTGAATCAGGAGCGATGCGATTTGCATTGTTTGTTTGATCTTTACTTCAAGCGCGAACGTTTGTTGGAAATACCTTAGATGTTTAGCTTCTAAGCGTGCGCTCGGTTTTAATTCATTTCACGTTTCATCTCTGACTTAATATGTTAATTCTTCTATGGTGGCTTAAAATGTCTTTTGTTTGTTGAAGATTCTTTTGAATGATGCTTTTCTCAAGGGAACAGTTGAGATCAATGAGTTTAGATTTGCATTTCCACTTGATGTATTTCAATTAGTAGTGCACACACGTTGTTTGCAAATTGGACACAGGTCCCTCTTGTAAAGAATTAGGACTTTTGAAAATACAATTGTTTCTCATTTGATTGACATGTGTGTAGATTGATTCTCGAGTCCGAGGGGACCGATCCCAGGCCTTCGAGTCCAGTGGGCCATTTTCTCGCCCAAAACAAACTCGTATTTATCAAAGTTAGTCACGTAAATTTTGAAGTTGCGTGACATTTTTGCGAAAACCCTGGCGTGATTTGTGTCGCCATGGAAATCTGTAAGACCGATTCCAGTCCTCCGTTGAGGCTGGTGGGTTGTTTTCCAACATGGCCGACTTTCATGGGCACCGCCATCTTGAATTCTTAATTCACCTCCTGATTGGTCCGAATTTTCAAGACGCCATCTTGGATTTGGAAAACAATAGAGTCTATTGTTCTCGAAACAATAGCCTATTGTCTTTCTCGGCTCCTGATTGGTTACGGCCCCTATGAGCCACGTATAGTAGTCTCGTGGATCGTATAAAAACTTACAGCGAAAGCAGAACTGAGCTGCGAAATCTACAAATTTTAAAGAAAATACTGGAAACGTCAAGTCAATTTTTGTCATCAGAGCAGCCCTGTGAGCCGAAAAGCTTGGAAGTTGCATAAATATTGCAGGAGTTGAAAAAAATGCCCTCGGAAAACTTGTGGTTGTGGTCAGCCTAGAGGCCATTTGATTCGAGTTTTGAATGAGAGGAGCATTTGCGACGGTGGAAATTTTTGCTTTCTGTGGTCGGTGATTCTTAAATCATTTTGATATAATGTCGGAGACACATTTTAGCTGCGATACAGTTGGCCGTGAGCTGTCGTTAGCTATACTTAATTCGCTGCTGTGCCTTGAAATGGACTGAAATACTTGCATCGCCGGCAAAGCAAGGTTATGTGTCTAATTTAACTGATTTTAAAAGTGATGTTTTCATTTTTCATTCCTGTTATCATTCAGTGTGTCAACACTTATTTTGACCCTGGGAAAAGTTGAATTTTTTAAATAAAATAATCTCAAAAACATTTTGTTTAGTGGGTTTGTTCAAATTCGAGATAAAGCAATGGCTCTCGGCTTACCAAGACCAATTTTGTGCGTGGTTTAGTCTCGCTAGACTGCCGACTGAGAGTTTTTCTGCATCATTTTCTAAACGAAACGGCTTTATCATTCTTCGTCCTGCTTCTCGAACCTGTTCAATGCCTTGGCAATACTTTTTTGTACGTTATCTTTTGCCCAGTCACGTAAAATAGTATCTTAATTCTCAAAACTTTCCGCCATTTTAAAACAGCAGAGAGAACAACTCTGTAATGATAACGTCAATCGTGCATCTGTCCTCTAATAGATCATAGGCGAGAACCAATCAAAATGCGAGAATAACTTGGGTTATTATATAATATATTCCACGTTTTCATATACATTCAATGGTTACTAGCTGTAACAGTGCAACCCAGCAATTCGGTCCATTTTCACTGAAATTTTACCAAATGGACCCTGATTTTTCAATTCGCATGCAAGTCAAATTCTTAGAATGATGTGTTTTTGATACTTCTATATACTGTTCATGATAATGGCCAAACCTAGCTCTGTGCTTAATGAAACAAACTCAGCGTCTTTCACATTTAAAATGTTAACCTGCTAATCAATTAACAGGTTTCTGAGACTGACAAGACATGACCGCCATAGATTCTATGGGCACTGTATACTATCCATATGAATTCAAAGGGAGAGCTCTGGAAAAAAAGGAGGATCAGGGGCTTTGGCGAACTGTAATGCGCGTCCTGCATAAAGAGAGTGTAATGGATATTTTTTGTGTCCACTGACATGATCTTAGATCCTTTCATACGCATGGTCAAGGATAAAAAGCTCTCGGGAGCTGCGCGTTGACTGCAGACCAAGCAGCGTTTTGAGAACTTTTGCTTAAAAGCCAACGCAACTTATCGAAGCTGCAGCTGGAAAACATTGCTATAAAAAGAAAATAGATTCACTGAGATCAATGAGAGGTAATGTCATCTTAAGTAGGCCTGTGCTTAGAACCCTTAACTGTTAACACATCACAGCTTAGGAATACTTTTTTATTATTAACTGCAAATCAATCAATTAAAAAAAAGAACACTAACAAAACAAAGAAACCTTATTTTAATGATGAATGGCTGCCAAGGAGACGTGCGTTTTTTTTTTCGCTAGTGCGGAAGTAATTCTTAACAATTTCCTTTGCAATTGAATTGAAACAATAACAGCGTTCTATAGGCCCTTTGCACGATCCGGTCACGTGATAGGGATAAATTATGCTGGGAAGCAGATAGTGCAGTGGGACTCTCGAAATAAAGGAATCGAAAGTGAGGCTGGACTGGTAAGAGTTCTTTTGTTTTGAAAGTCCCACCGCGTTATTTGCGGCCCAGCATAATTTATTCCGCACCTTGAGACCGGATCGTCTGCAAAAGGCCTATTGCTGATGCTACAACCGTGTGGGAACAACTTTTTGTAATTCAAATTTCCAGGCAATGAAACACAATAACTCTTTGTTACGGCAGCCAATAGTTCGCTGGATGGTACATTAGTAACAATAATTGACGTCAAGTTTATATGAAATAATTCATATTTGTACTGCGGTTGTAGATGAAAGTGAAGAGTGATCATCGTACTAAATTTTCCAATTTAAGAATTAGAAAGAAGAAGCCTGAAAAAATCAGGGCTTCAACGGGATTCGAACCCGTGACCTCCGCGATGCTCTACCAACTGAGCAATGAAGCCACAATTGCTTAAATTGGAAAATTTACTGCGATGATCACTCTTCACTTTCAATAATTGACGTCATCGATTCTAAGTCCTAAGAATAGTTCGGGTGGTCGCCTGATTACCTAAATTAAGACCTGTTGTGCGGGTATTGGGTTATCAACGATGTCCACCGTACTAGAATAAGAGAAAGCTACAGAGTAACCAGGAGGTTATTTATTTTTCCACTCATTTTTAGTGTGCAATTGTAATTTTAGCTTTTTAACCTTTTTATTCCCTTTTTAATCTTGTCATGCGCATTTGAACATTTTATGGAATTTGCGCATTATAAATGTTATTATTATTATTATTATTATTATTATTATTATTATTATTATTATTATTATTATTATTATTATTATTATGTACTTTTATGCTGCCACCGGACGTTTTTGAATATGTTCAGCGGTCTTCAGGAAATATATTGTTCACTCAAACGGAGGATAAAAATCTGGATAGTTTTTAGTTAAGTGCTCGGCTCGTAACAAGTGGTCATGTTTGAGGTTTAAAGTTTTTTGTTATCATTCAATTCAGTTTTGTTCTTTCTTTTTTTTGCAAACTTATGATTTTCGTAACTTCGGAAGTGATGGTTTACGTCTCCTCTAAAAAGACCAACAGCAATAAAATGAAGTAATAATTATCGATATCGGTTGGTGATTATATTACTTCCCCGTCCTAAGTGCTTTTTTTTTTGTACTTCGCGGACATCACGTGCTGGCAAGTCAGCCTAATGAGTTGCCAGAACAAATCAGCTCAGTGATGTTTTTATTATTGCAAGTTTTCCTTATTCAATATTTATCTTTGATCGTTTGCCAGCTGTTTTAATTATCATACAGCCATGGAGAGTCAGTATTAAGCATGCCATGACTTATGATGGTTGAAACTGTCTTATTCCTTCTGGTCGAGAATATACAGGCTAGCACTACTTTCTACGTTAGATTAACGGCAGTTTAGTAGCAATCCATACCATTGACATTGTGTTTCTAATTCGGTTAACGTTTACTTAGTGAGTGAACAACTTTTAGAATTGTGTCAATACGGAAACTGATTTTAATCAATATATTTGCATTGTCTTTGTCGTGCATAAAATAGAAGCATAAAGCTATTTAACTCGCCGTCGTCTAATTTGAGCTGAGTTGATTTTTCTTGGCACAGAAAAGAAAAAAAAAATACAGACCTGCCAAACAATACTTTGAAATGGATCTAATTCCTATCCAGACAATAATCAGCTTGAGATAACACAGCTATAAAGTAATCGAATCAGAAATGGCCGATTTATTATACATCTTTATTTTTATTTTTCATTAATACTTGATATACATGGTTATCGGAACACAAATGTGTAATGCTGATCTATATGTCTGAGAGATCGACTTAAAATACGTTATAGGCACTTACATGATTAAAACTTGTAATGGATCCCACTAAACATTTATTAACAATCTCATGCAATATTCTGTCTAAAAAGTAAATGCAGAAAGTTTGTTGTAATTAATTGCTTGTTACTTAAACCAACTTTTAAATTTCCTTATTTAATTTGGAAGTCCTGCAATCTTTTTTGTTTTACTGTAAATTAAAATTTTTATTATTGCGTCTGAGATGCCACAATTTAAGGAAATAAAATATATATCTATTACACACCTCCCTGACTGCGTCAGTGACTAAAATAAATCCAAGATTTATAACAGACGTCCAATAAAACACCCATAACATTTCATTTACTCTTATCAAAACTTAACCTGTCTTCCCCCCGAAGTCTTCTACGAAATCTTGTACTTGTTCCATTTACCTCTCTAAATATCTACAGCACAAAATCATTTTGAAACGTATACCAGGAAGTTCTCCTACTTTTTGATTTTGTAGGAGGATATAAGTCTGGTATAAGCCTGGTGGTTTCTTGAGGTCTCCTCGCCTAACAACTTGCTGTATAAGAGAATTACCATTTCACGTATCTTACAGGAGAAACTTATTTCAAATTAAATAAATGAAGTTATATGCCATGCATAATATTTTTTGCTTGCCTTTAATTTAACGCCTAAAGCAGCTTTAATTCCTTTAAAACTATTTCACACAGTTCGTTTTATTTGTAGCGGTTGTAATTCACTTCTCCACCAGCACCGAGTGCATGGTTACCAGTAATCCTCTTGCTAGTTTAACACTTACAGAGCAGCCTGCACTTTATGGCGGGCCTTGTAATAGATTGAAACTGGTCTCAGTATAGTCTTGAACGTTCCTTCCCATATTTTCTGTAAGAAACCTTTATTTAGCGTGCGCCGGTTATAAAGCCGACACTATCATGAAAACCATGCATGTGTTCGCTGTCTCTTCAAGCCTATACTGGTTCATAAGCGAGTATCTTCGGGCTTTCTCTGTTTATTATCATTACTATTACTATAACTAGTAATATTTTTGTCATTTTTGTTCTTTTTACCGCAACAGAACAACTTCTTTAGCAAATTGATAGACAGCTTACGGACTTCACGAATTCTCCAACAATAGAGAAATGGGTTTAGGCTAGAGTTAAACATTATAGAAGTGAGGGAGAAATTTCCAACTTTTATTAGTGCCAGCTTTCTGTTTTGATCCGCAGTTACCCAGGCTATTGTAACAGCAACAGAAGGCAGAAAGCAGATCAGGAGAGCAAGGTAAACGGTAAGTAATGTGGTAACCGATCTTTTGTACCTTGAGACATTAAACCCCGCCATTTTGCTATTTTTCCTTGAGGGATTTTGGAACTGAGAGGAAATCTGAAGCTCATGCTGTTTGAAGAAGCGGTAAATCTTGAAGCCAGCGTACGACGGAATGACGAGGAAAACGAGAAATACCACAGACGACAGGATCATTGGAATCGAGGAGCTGACAAAGCGGCCTAGCGGAAAACTGAGGCAGAGAACCCACAATACTGCCACTACAGCTCTGGTCCTGCCAGGGGTCATTGCCGATCGGTATGCTTGACGCTGGCATAATGACAGGTAGCGGTCCAGGCTTATGGCAACAATGGTAAGAAAGGAGACCGCGATGAAGTAGTCAGATGTCCACGCGAAGATGATGCGAGAGTAACAACGTACTCGAGGATCGCTGATGATGCCATAAACGCAGTAAATAACGTGCAGTGGCTGCACAACAAGGCCAACCATCAGGTCAGAAGATGCCAAACTGCACAGAAGTGAGTTGGAGACAGCATGGAGAGAGGTTGTCTTTTTTAAGGCGGCCAGGATCAAGGCGTTTCCAAAAAATGCTGTAAAGGCGAAGAAAGCGTTGAAAGTTGCCGCAATGATATAGTTTGTGTAAAGCGAAGAGGGCGGTCGAAGGAAAATTGACGGATCGTAACAAGTGAATTGGGTGCCGCTTGAGTTCATCTGAGATGAATTGATCGCCATCGTCAGTGTCAGTCTGAGCTTGTAACGAATCTCAGATAGGGCACTTTTCCTAACTCTTTCGTAGTCAGTGTTATTGTGCTGTTCCAATCACCTAGCTCTTTGTACTGAACAGGATTAACCATTTGCATTTGAAAAGTGTTTTTTCACCTGCTTTGGGCATGATTGACAGATACATAGTTGAGCCATTTCTTAAATAGGTTAAAAGCTGTGAGAGAAATATTCAAGCGTTCCTCTTTTTAACATCTAGATCTTTTCTTTCACGAATTTTCCGACCGCCGATTAACCTATGATAGTGTTCGAGTGTCGGTTTCTGTGAACTGTAAAGTGGTGGTGCTTCGACCTTTTAAAAGACCTCATTATGTCGTAAAAGCAACTAGGCTATTCATGTAAATAAAAAAAATTAGCCGGAAACACGTTCATATCTATCGTAAAGCAAACCCTTTTTTTTTCATATAAAAAATGACAAGTTTCGTAATCTAGTTTCATTTTACAGCAATTTTTAAATGGCCCCGACCCCTTTAGGCAATTAAGCTGCGGATAGCGCCGTTCGATTCACAGTAAAAAATTTTGACAAAGTGAATTTATTTTCCAGACCATACACACGTATTGAACACTGTTCAAACCGAAAAATTCATGAAAATGAAATTTATAGCTAAATCGAGCCATATTAAGTCAATGAAAATGGAGATGACTTTATGAAATGCGTCGGCCAAACGCAAATTGCATTGACATAACAAAAAGAAATATTTGCTTTTTTTGTTGAATAATGGCTGTATGTCTGAGAAGATTAAACAACGGTGAAGTTCCTGTCATTATCGAGGAAGTTACCACTAGGTTATCGGACCGGTAGACCCATCACGTTTTAATTACTTTTTCGTATTCGTATATTTTAGGCTTATGTTTTTAACATCCGCAATAATTTTTCTCCTGTAATGATATGTGAGTTGTGTATGATCATGCAGCAGAACGAAATATCACTTTTTTGTTTTTACAGGTGGATTTAATTGTCCAACCAGATTGTATCGATAATGAATGCACACGTCTTGGCTTGGGTTTTAATGTTCCAAGAAAGGTAAACCGGGAATGAATAAACAATGTGATGTATTTTTTGTTAAAATCGTTTTCCGACAAAAATTGTGCGACGTACCATTCGTAATTTCAGGTTTTCGTGACCTTATTTTCTGAGGATTGCTAAAATTAAAACCAAACGAAAGATTTTATCCAGAAATGACCAGGAGCTTGAAGAGTGACCTGGTAAACATCCGCGTAGATTGAATTCAACATTTCCAGTTTTCAGAATAGATCCATTTCTCAAACTCACGCAGCTAAGTCTTTCCATAGCAAGCAGCATGATGTTTTTCAGAGATTCAAGACTAATGATCAATATGTTTTAGAAATAATTCAAAATTCGACTAGAAAAGGTACCCTTTTATTGGTTGTATAGTCGTTTATATAGGAAGCTATGCAAATACAAGCCCTCTTTTGTTTGCGTCAAGTTGCATAAATAACACGTACATATTTAAATTTCACGAAGTCTCACTGAAAAAGCTTTTTAAGAAACTTCCTTGGCTCGCGAAAATGATCAGGTTTTTTCGTTTTTCTTCTCTTCAATTCTTTCTTTTGATTATACGCGCTTGATTTCGACATACATCTGACTCCATAAAAGATAATTACGATCATAGTATTACAGGGAAACTTATTTTAATTAATAGCAATAGGTCTAAATGGAGTTCTCGTAAACTGGTGACATGATGGACTACAAAATTGTGCCATCTCATCCGGGGGGAGTGGCAATGATTTCCAGCCGCCCCATGCTACAGACGCCAGAGACAAGCGTCAAGAGCTATGGGACTTTGCCACTTGGATTTAAAGGCGTTCCTTTTTTTGTCGCCGCACGATTTGTGTTAAGATTTTCTCTTGAGCCTGCCGAGATCGCAATGTTAATTCGGTGAGCGGGATATGAACAAGCCAAAACGCAAGAGAAGAGGGGACGGGGGTAGTAGGTGGTTAAGAAGTGTTATTGTTAAATTGATGGTATGAGGAGGGGACTAAAGCGCGTCCGGTGTTTCTCCTTAGAAGCCCACAGACGTTTAATTTTTTTGCGCACTCTCTCGCTCGCGCTCGCAGAAAAATACCTCAGTGTACCAGAGAAAACAAGGCTCTCTGTACAGATTATCTGTGAAGCCCGTGTGACATCGCACTATGTTGTGGCTTCGACAAACAAAGAACTTGGCTAATATTCAGGCATCTTGACCGCACGCTTGGTCAATAACAACACATTAGGTCTTTCCCAGAAATCTTGCAAACTTTCAATATGTTACTAACATTAAAACGCACGTTTTTTGAACCTTTATTTCCGAGAATTTATCGCCGCCATTCAGAATTTTCTTTGTTTTAAGTCTCGGTTGAGAATTGGAGTAAATGACGTGATATTCTCAAAAATACCGCGTGGTTTGAAATTATAACAGTAAGTGTGGAGAGTTGCACAAACATGGGGGCGATGGTTTTTGTTTTTACCTTCGTGCGAATTGCTGTACTAATTGTCATTATAATTTCAGTCTGTGCGGTATTTTTGAGAATATGACGTCATTTACTCCAATTCTCAACCAAGATTCGGAACAAGGAAAATGCATAAGACCAAGCACCAAAATTTTTCCTTTTTGTTGTTCTTGCACTTATGCTCGCGTTTGCCCTGCAAGAAGCCGGAAAACGAAATACCGCTAAGGCATAACAGAAGTACATTTAGCATACGTGGTCATGCTTGGCCAATGAAAACACTGGATCTAGATTACCTAGAGCCTAAACAGTTTGGAAGGTTCGAATGATTTTGCTTGTGTTTGCGTGAATTTCGTTTTCACTTGCGTCATCCAAATTGCTTGCGTTTGTGCTTGCATCGCCAGTGAAAACAAGGGTTTATTATGTAGTGCAGTAAAGCTGCTCAATGCCATGAAAGATTGTTAGGGCTGAGATACGGTTTGTGCTTATGTGAGGCTGATATATACCTCGACCACCAGTTGTAAATTTAGTAGATATATGCAATATTCTTTGCCTTGAGATTCTGCATTGATAGTCTCGGACAAAAATATCAAAACAAATTTTGTACAGCTAAAAGTTGGCGTCTCTTGTGCGGCCATGGGAGCCTTCCACAAGGTACGTTAAATTTGGGGAGAAAAAAGCATCTGTGCTTGAAAAACATTGGAGAATTGTTTGTTTTTTTTTTAATTCTAAGACAGCTGTGAGCTTAGATTAATTAATACTTCCGATCACGAATAATATTCTCAAGTAGACGAATTCTCATTAAGCTATTTAATATTTACAGTCTTTAATTAAAAAGCGGAAACTTCATTTAAACGTAAATACACATATGGCATCAATAAACTAAATTGTCTTGACCAAAATATATTAAAATACAAGAGGGTGCATATTGTGTCTGGGAGTGAAGCTAGCGGAGTTTGTATGAATCGTTATTTTTGTTCTTCACTCTTTTATGTTTAACGATAAAAACTCTCCTGCATATTTTGTAAACAAGCATCAAATAATTATTTTCTCGGTCTTGGCAGGTATGCTTCTTTCTGATATGCAGTAATAATAAATCAAAAAGAAAATCGCTGCCTGTTACACCGAATAACTTTTTTCTCTTCTCAAACGAAGTGTAATAAACCGCAAAAAGAGAAAAGCAAGGAAAGTGGCACACTTACATGAAGTAGAAAAAAATAGAGCGCTGCAAAGGTAGAACTTTTAGTAAAATTAACACCTTTTTGTGCAGCGGAGATATCATGATATTAGCTAGTTCAAGGTTCCTTACTCATCCAGCCGTGTATACTCAAAATACATTTACCTGTTAGCTCAAAAAAGAAAAAAAAATAAAAGCATATTATTTTCTGACAAACTATGAACCCACAGCCACCTTAACCAACCCTTCCACCCCCTTCTCCTATGCAGAATTACTCTTACCATTGGGTTCTTTCTTAGATACTATGTATGTTTTTTGCTTGCATGTTGTTGCATGTACGTTGGGAAAATGTAATTTCAGTCGTCTTTGAATACTGCTTTGTTTTACCGCAGCGAAGTCCAGCAAGTCAGAAAATGTACTAAATATAACACGCTTCGTTAGCCAATCACAGTGCTGGGGTCGGTTTGTAATAACACTTGCAGATCGCCCACCCGTGAGATTTACCAGCCTGGTTGAAACACTGAGACAAAAGAAAGGCTTTCTAATAGAAAAGAAGCTTTATCGTGCTTTTATTTTTCTGCGACTTCAGAGTAAAGGATCGAGAACATCTGGAGAAAAAAAATTATGTCTGCCTTGAGAGCTTTCCAATGAATTCCACTTTGGAATCAGAACCGGATTCGTGTTACGAACTAGAACTCTTCTTCAAAGATGCCGTGAAAAATGTCGTTTCCGTTTCGGACATAGTGGTTTGCGTAATGAACGTCTTGCTCAGTCTCGTCGCCGTGTTTGCTAACATTCTTATCTTGTACGCGTTGTACAAAGCTTCTTCGCTGCATTCTCCATCCAAAGCGATGTTATGCAGTCTGGCTCTTTCGGATCTGGGTGTGGGCGCCATCGTTCAGCCCCTGTTTGTAGCTTACAGATGGGCACAAATCAAAGGAACTCTTCCAAATCTCTGCATTGCAGGAATTGTATCTCATATCGAAGGGAGCCATCTCTCGGCCGTTTCGTTCCTAACCATGACTGCCATCAGCCTTGACAGACTTTTGGCCTTGTCGTTGCGCCTTCGGTACCAAAGCATCGTGACCCTCAAACGCGTTTTCATTCTTCTTCTTCTAATATGGCTTTTTGGTGGCTCATGGGCTTCGCTATGGATCACAAATCAACGAATCTATTCCTTGATCAGCATTGTTTTTATCCCGATCTGTTTCCTGATAACTCTTTTCTCATATATGAAAATATTTTTTTGTTTGCGTCGACAAGCGATTCGACTGAGAACACACGCACAGCCGTCGACAACTTTCAATGGAGGTGGCGCTAGCCCGTCGCAAATTCGATACAGAAAATCAGTGATTAACATGTTCTACTTGTTTTGTGCTTTCATATTGTCTTATTTACCTTACTTGTCTCATAAGATTTTAGTTGGAATCTTGGGATGGCGTGCATCAATGTCGGTTTTGTTCAGTTTTGGATTAACGTTTGTTTATGGAAACAGCTCATTGAACCCAGTTATTTACTGTTGGCGAATAACCGAAGTTAAGCTGCTCGTAACCGACATCTTGTGCACAGTGAAAGCAACCATTTGGAAATATGTAAGTCAGGCAATGGCTAAGAAGGTTGAAGTTTCGCCTACATAATAATTTCATGAATCCCGAGTTAAACTTTTTTGGCTGTTTTTCGTTGGACATGAGGCGAAGATGGGCCGAAAGGGTTCATGTGCATGTGTTGGCTAACAAAACTGTGTTTTAAATATAACAAGGCATGATGAGATGAGGTTAAAGTGATCATTTGCATGGTTATACGGATAATTATTAGCGAGCTCTGTTAACTGGCATTATTGTTTGGCGGTGACTGAAGTAACATTTCACACGAGGAACATTGCCGGGGACTGATCACGAGAGAGGGGAAAATATTCACTTATTCAACACTGAAAGCCAAAATATTTTTGGGATCTAGACGAGCACTAGCATACTCCATGGTCACAACAAATATAGGGAAACATTCTAGATGAAATGTGACAGTAGTGTTTTTCATTATAATAATAATAGTAATAATAATAATAATAATAATAATAATAATAATAATAATAATAATAATAATAATAATAATAATAATAATAATAATAATAATAATAATAATAATAATAATAACAATAACATATTTATGCAGGAGAACCATTTCAGTTAAAAGAACTGTTATCAACATGGGTCCTGCGTAAAATAAAGAAATGAATAAGTAACAAAATAAACGTAAAATAAATGTAAAAGTCGAAGAAGCTATATAAGAAATCTAAGAAAATGCAAAAATCTAAGAATATGCAGGAATCTAAGAATATGCAGAATGTGTTGACATAGTAGCTCACACACTCGTAAATTGCTAATTACATGTAAAAGAGGGAGAAAGGGTTAATCTGTTTCAATTCGAAGGCCTGTTTAATCAGAATTGAAAGGGGCTGAAAAAGTGAACCAAGCCCGGATTTCTAATGTGCCAGTATTTTAATTAAATTGCAAACGAAAAACCATGTTGAGAAATACATCATGCTCTAAGAAATTTCCATTCCTGAAAAACTGACATGTTGAAGAATAGAAAAAAAAAACAACACTTTTTTGTGTGCAGTCAAAAGGGCTTAACTATTTTTGACATACTATTTAATGTTTCATCACGAGAAGATGAAGGTAAGTACCTTGAACTTCTCTTGGTTCCAAAATTCACGTGCACATACAAACTGTACTGCCTGACTGGGCGCCCTCGAGTCTGGCGGGAATATATTCTTCGAAAGTTTGAAAAATAAGGGTGGCGGTAAAATGCTATAAAGACGAACTATTGAGTAACTTTTGCAGTGGTAAAGTAACGTTTGCTTCCTCGTGCTGATACGTAGGCTAAAAATAACTTAACAAATAAAAAAAGAAGGAAAGAAAAGAAGAAAGAAAAAAAGACAGAAGGAAAGAAGAAATAAATGAAAGTTAAATGAACAAACGAAAGACCGTGTAAATAAATGAATGATCGAATCCATGATGGAATGATCACTTGATGGATGGATGGATACATGGATGCATTGATGAATAAAATAAAACAAGCAAACAAAAAGAACAGAAATTAATGTGCATTCTCTTGACCTGTGGGCTAAGATGTTTGGAACGCTAACACTATGACCTGCTCTAGTTAAAAAACAACAACAATAACAATAACAATAACATTGACGATAACGATAATGATAACGATAACGATGACGATGACGATGACGATGACGATAATGATGATGATAATAATAATGATAATATTTAAATTGAGATTGCAGGCCACCAGCTTGTTACTTGTGCTGGAAAAAATGGAAGCGTTAGCGTCCCGAATGTCTTAGATATAAGCTTGCTTTCGTTGTCTTATTCTTCAACTGAAGTTTCTAGACCAGATTCCTTTAAATTACCAAAGCAACAATGTTCAAAGGTTCTGTTGCATTCTGATGCTAGTGGTTTGCAGTTTTTACGTCAACAGTTTGCGGATACTTTTGGCGTGTTTGTTGTGGCGATCGTTAATACCTAGAACCCCCAAAACTTGTACTCAGTTTTCGCTTTGTTCTAAACGTCTTGAGCAATGCTTCCCGGAATGAGTTAGAAGCAATTCATTCTTTTCTTAAGATCTTGTTGTCTTTGTGAGGAGAAATACGATTTTTGGCTGAGCCAACATTTCGTAAGGAATTTAAGTACTATTAAATATGATCATGATAGTGGTACTAGCTACTGAGTGGTGGCTTCGGTTTTCAGAAGAAAATGAAAGCGGTCTGCGGTTCCAAAGCATGCCGAAAGAACAAAGTATGATGGTTTCTGTGCGGTATGTGCGTCCCCCTATGATAAATTCTCCTTGCTGTATCAAGAATATACATGTAGTAAACGGCAGCTTATAAGTGGGTCGACGTCAAGCTTGAGTATGTGATGGTCAATAATATTAGATTGAATTGGTTTGGGAGGATTTTGGAGGGGTAAAACATAGAATTTTATTCTGTTAAATCATCCAAAGGTTTTTGTTCCTTTAAGATGTCATTCTGTTATAGTTTCGAACAGCGCTTGCGCTGGTAAAATAAGTCTTTCTAAATTATTGTACATGTAACAGATAAAAAGGATCGATTTCTTTCAATGCAACGCTGATGACAAGCCGTTTCGCTGACGCATTGTCTTTCAGGGTGTGTGTATCGGATGAATGAATTGTCGTAAGATATTGCACATGTTTATGTTACGAGGTTGCCATTACTGATATAGCTCATGTATTGACCGCGGTACTGATAACAGATAACAGATAGTACCAGGCAAATGCAAAGAGTTGAGCAAATTTTGTCTTTGATGTCCATTCTACAGGACTCATGTAAGGATTCGGACGATATTCCTAAAACGAAAAAAAAAAAAATCCGGCGGAGTATAGCGCCATCAGATTTCTTTATTAGCAATGAACTATACTTGGAGACAAGACTTCGTTTTATCACAGTTTAATGAATAATTTACTGTCGCGGTTTCAAAAAGGGGCCAATATCATTTATTAAACGGCCTCTTTTGAAGGAAATTTTGAAGTTTATGTTCATTTATATGATATATTTACGTATTTGATCTTTATCTACATATACGTATTCTACAACCAATAACAGGCAGTGTGAGCAAATACTTTGCCCCCCTTTTCAAATAAGGGAAGACATAAAAAAACCCCTCGGTCTAGCTCAAACCACAAAGTACAATCATTTCTTTGACTCCTGGTCTCAATATCAGAAACGTTGTCGCTTTCACACTCAAGTGAATTTAAAACCAATTTACATTTTCTGAAAGGAAAAAGAAATACCTAAGATCTGTTTACTGATCAAAAAAGTCCAAAATCTGACAAAACAGAACCTAAAATTTTGCTTGGCTTTGAATGCAAATAATGAAATAAAACTACGTTTATATTAGAGTTCAACTTTTGGCTATGTTAAAGGAAACAGAAGCTCACATTTGAAGTAAAAAGCTATGAAAAATGGTTTAAACTGATTTTACTTAAGAATTATTTTTATTAACTGAAGAATACATAATGTTACCATTAGTAAATTTGCAATTGCCTATTTTCTTCCTAAAAAATGGTTTGCCTACTAACGTTGAGAACAAATTGATACCAAGCGAAATGTTTTATTTAGGTAGGGACATAGGATAAAATTTTCACCTGGTTTCGAGAGGAAATATATTTCACCTCCCTAACTGCGGAACGCTCACCGCATTGAAACAAGACACGAAGTAGAATTTGCTTGAGCTCGGCTATCCTCCAACAATAGATTAATGGATTCAAGGAACTGTTCAAATACACCATGGTCAAACCGAAACTAAACAAAACCGAGGTTGAAGTACGCCAACCGGAAATACTCACCGCGATTTTATGAGCCAAGTAGGGAAGAAATGAAACCACAAACGCACAAAATAAGTAAAACATACTGACTACAGATTTCTTATATCGCGAGAAGTTCATATCATTTGTGTTCCTGATGCACTTTAAAGGATTAATGTGCCTCCCCATCCTACAGGCTTGTTTGCGAAGACAGAGATAGATCTTTAAGTAGGCGCAGAATGTTATAGAAAAACAAACCGGGATATAAATGATTGTCACTAGGGAGTAGCTTCTTTGATTTCTTGTCCAGGATGACGCCCATACACCCGCTGTAATCCAGATTGAAGCTAACACAACAAGAACTCTTCTCAACGTAACAACCGATTGATAGTGAACGCGAAGAACCAACGACAATAGTCTGTCAAGGCTGATGGCAGTCATGGTTAGAAACGAAACGGCAGAGAAATGGCTGCCCACGATGTGAGATATAATTCCTGCAGTGCAGAGTTCTGGAAGGTTTCCGTTGATCTGTGCCCAGCGGTAAGCCACAAACAGCGGCTGAACGATGGCGCCCACGCCGAGATCCGACAGAGCAAGACTGCATAACATTGCTTTGGATGGAGAATGCAGCGAAGACGCTTTGTACAACGCGTACAAGATGAAAATGTTAGCAAACACGGCGACGAGACTGAAAACAGAATTGAGCACACAAACAATTATATCTGTGAGCACAATGGTGTCTCTGTCTGCACTACTGAAAAACGTATCCAAGTGTGTGCAGCTTCCTTTAAGTTTATCCAGGCTTGCGTTCTCAACAGTTTCATAGCTGAGGTTCAACATTTTAGCATCAACTCATGATTAATTGGCGCTGCTTCTTAATGATCACTTGCTTTTCTCCAAGTTCTACGAATGTTGCATGGTAAGGAAACGATCTATATCTTCCTTTCGTACTGAGTATATTTGCTAGCAGCTGAACACACTGAATGAAATAACCAAAAGCAAAAAAGCTTTTCACCATCAAGTGATATTGCTCCCAGCCTTTCTCCGGAGTGCTTTAGCGCAATCATAGATAAGACGTTGACGTCAACGAGTCTTGACAACAATAACCGCACGCAAGTTCCTCGTGCAATACCTCAGTGGTCACGGTGGAGTTACTTCGATTAGAAACTGTACAAAAAAAATCATAAATCTTGCCATTTTTTCTGTTTAAAGTTCACGAATATTAATTGTAGTTAAACGGCGTGACGGCGAAATCGTTGTTTCGCTGAACACCTTAAAATATTTTACGATGCGTCAATCTTTGCTTTGAATAGCTTTGCCTCGGGTCAGTTACAACGAAATGACTACTTTGTATTTTAAAGGGATTTAAAGAGATACCTGCTTAAAAAAAACCTTTCAGCACACTCAAAATATCAATTCTTATACGCCTTTTCAATGGCAGTGATGAATAACTAATCATGGGTTTATATAGAGTTGCGCCTTTGACTGCACGACATCTGTTAACATTAGTTTTCTTACTTCTTTTATATGAATAAAAAAGATGACAGTAGTTGATCAACTTTGGCATTCGTTCACTGTGATCCGATTTTCAAGTAAAAGTAGTATTTATTATAAATCACAAATGCTAGAGGGCTCGAACAAACAGCTGAAGCAAACAGTTCGAATTCAACACGACATTGTTAATTAAGATTTGCATGATGGCCGGAGGCATTTCGGATGGGTGTTTACAAGTGTGGCGGAAAATTGGAATTCAGAACAACTCAGGAAATAAACTTTCTTAGATGAAATTTTCATTTTTTGATGGTGTTGAAGTAATATTTGGAGCCAGTGTGAGACGGTAGGCATTAAAGCTTGATATTAAACATGGAATCTCTCGCAGAAATGGTTTTAGCGTCAGGCATATGGCTGCAACTTTTTTGTTGATTTTCGGCTAGTTTTCCCGTTTAGAAAAAGGAAGATTTTAAACGGCTTAGTCAGCACACAATGGTGAGTTTTTTTCAAAACCTCAGCCTCGATATTCTTATAGAATATGATCTCATATAGAAAAAATGGTGAAAACCCACAATTTTCAGTCGAGTTTACTTTTTTCCATTTGCACATCTTTACATCGTTATCCTATACCATGACGCACTTTGCTGTCAGTTCTGCAGGTCAGAACACCCAGTGTTGGCATTTTGCTTTAAATTCGTTCCAATGGGAAATCACAACATGTAACCAGGTATTGGTGCGGCTTGTTTAACTTTTTCTAAAACAGTACCAATCACAGTTTTTAGATGTTCCATCATTCCAGTCATTCGGTGTCAGTATTTAAATGCAATTTTGACAATTCCCTTTACATTCAGGAATATGCTTCTCTGTGACTTGGCTGAGGTAAAATCGGCGTCTGTTTTATTGAAATTCTTTGGTTGCGTTACTTATTCATGGAAGCGTTATATATCTTCGGTCACTTATCCCCGATAAAACGAGAGATAATCTCTCAGTTTACTCTATACTCAGCTGCTTTTTTTTTTCTACCGCTAGTGTATGGTGTGGTTTGAGAGACAAGATCAGCAAAGTTTCCATAAAGATTGAAATTTTTCTTTATTCTTACCCGTTTAGTCTGTGTGTTGTTGTTATTATTGTTATTTGTACCTCAATAGTTATTTTTTGATAGGTTTTTTTTACAAGTATTTTCCCTATAGCAAATTGCTTATCTTTTATACATGTGTACATCAAAAATTAAACAGATAAGCGAGCTGCAGTGTCGCAATTATGGCAATGTAGATTATGTTCAGTACAAGATTGCTTTATAACAAACTGCATAATCTATGTCGACTTTAAGTTGAACTGAAACAAAGCTACCCCAAGAAACTATTCATTCGTCGTTTAGCGCATATCTCGGTAAACAAGTAAGAATAAAAGTTATCACAGAAAAGGAAACAACGAAAGAATAAACATTGCGGTTTGTTTGCTTTAATTTGTGAAAAGGAAATATTTCTACTGAAGTGGTAAGCTAATGAAACTAAGACAACTTAAATATTAAAACCTGTCAAACTAACGCTTCTACCAATCACTGCAGACTTCTTTAGAATTCCATTTAGTAAGCATTGAAATAGAAGGTCGAATTTTAATTACGATATTTATCTTATGAAACCCTTGCAATACTACTCGAAGTTGAAGTAATTTTGGCTTTTATTGCAATGAAATGCAGTATTTTGAGGCGCCTGTGAGCAAGATCTTGCTTTAAACGTTCGTCAGCTTAATGACAACGGTTTCTGAAATGAAACTCCTTTCCTTGACTTTTAGCAATCAGACTACCGAGTTGTC
>JAHPZR010013455.1:22500-27500 GCA_019787425.1 Platygyra sinensis
GTCACATTAAAAAAAATTATGAATAAATGCACTGACTATTTTCAAAAGAAAAGCACACTCTCCTCTAAATCTAAGTTTGACCCAACACAACACACAAACACACACAACCCTTGGGTGTGGCTCGCCTCAAGCCAAGCGTTCGGTTTATTGCTCTAGAAGCCTAGTAAATACAGCATATAATAATGCAAAAATAATACTTAAGCTTACAAAATAAACCATGTAACATATAGCCAAATTTGTAACTAACTGAAAAGAGGTCGTGGAACAACAGCTGGATGAAAAACCTCCCCGTTCGTCAACTTGCTCCTAGGAGGGAAACCCCAGGGCCCGGTTGTTCAAAACCGCGATTAAACTAATCGCCGATTAGGCCTAATCGTCGATTAAATTTCTTAATCGTGGGTTAGTTAATCGTTGGTTAAAAAACGGTTGTTCAAAGGGAGATTACCCGGTCGATTTACTAATCCGCGATTAAGCGTAAAATGAATTATATTGATTAATTATAATTTATTTTGTGCCAGTTTACGTCATAAAATTGCTGGAAATTTCTTTTTCTCAATATGGCTTCCCCAGCGAAGAAAGTGCGGAAAGCAAACTTTTCACCCGCTGAAATTTCCGTTTTAACGGAAAAATTTGAAGAAAATATGGACATTCTTCAAAGTAAATTTACCAACAATGTAACAAATGCAAAAAAAAACAAGATTTGGGAAGAAATCTCGGAGGCGGTAAACGCCGTCGGTGTGACAGCAAGATCAACGCAGGAAGTACGGGACAAGTGGAAAAACCTTCAGAGTCACGCAAAAAGAGAATTCAGTTCCTTTAAAAGTGAGCAGAAGAAGACAGGTGGTGGCCCTGCTCCTCCGAACCCATCAGAAGCCAGTTTAAAAATAATAAACATGTTCAGTGACACACCGTCATTTACTGGGTTACAGGGGTTTGAAACAGGTAAGTTTATAAATGGAAACATTATTGTAATACCTCTCAATGTCCATACCTTGCAATAAATGTATACTTCGCTAACAAACACAAAGCAAAGTGAAAATTAACGGACTTTAGACTTTTGTTTCTTTCGTATTTTCTTAAATGGTAGAAAACTATATCCGGGCGCACTAAAAGCTTTGAATGACACGTAACCCCATGTAAACAAGAAAACAAATGGCGCCGAAAAGTCTGCCTCGGCCCACTCTTCTCTTCTCGGCTTCAGATACAATCTTCGGCCAGCGGCCAACTCTAAGCAATGAAATATGGCTGCCTTTTAGAAAGGCAGTCAAGTGCAGTTCAAAGCACTGCATTTCAACAGATTGTGGTGCTTCATTATCTAATGAGACTGGCTGGTTCGTAGGTACAGAAACTCTTGTCGTCGAGGTGGTGTCGAGCGAGACCTCTTCCGATGAGACCCCTAATTCTGTTGCTGAGCAGCCCGACGAGTTAATAAGCAAACAGGAAGTCGTGACCAAAGTTGTCAAAGACACCGCTACCTGTAAAAAAACTATCAAGGAGGTAAGCGAAAAGCCCCCAAAGAGGAAAATAACCCACGACATGGTGCTGGAAGAGCAGTACAAGGCTTTACTATTAAAGCAGAGTAATTTGAAGCTTAATAAGAAGAAACTTGAATTGGAGATTGCTCTGTTGGAGCAAAATGCAAATATTAAGGAAACGGAGACCTGTGGTAATTTGATGACCACAATCAATTTAAGCCCTATAGTGGCTGGCCGATCTTTCCTCTCGTAAATTTACATATTTGTCATGTAACAGAACTTATGATGATGTTTAGAATTTTCCCTATTCGGGGGATTTTATTTTTCGGTATTCAATTAAATTTGTGTAGGCCTTTTGCATTTTGATTGCTAGGTCTGTATTTCTGTCACAATTAAAATTGAATAAAGTTTTTACAATTCATCTTATCACTACGAAACATATTGAGCTTATCAAAATCATCATGTCTCTAGAGATATGTGGCAGCTGGGAAGTGTTTCCAAAAAAAATAGATTCCAGGCAGTCTGAAATTATTACAGAAATTCCCCAGAATAACTCATATAATTCTTCTTATTTTAACAGATATTTTTTAGAAATGTTAAGCAATTTCAAGTATTACTTTGGTTTTGTTTCTGAAGAAATTCTCGATGCTGGACTTTTTGTGCTTTGACTCTGGAGTCAAAGTCCACACAAATTACAGTTTGGAACCCTCTGAGAGTACTCGATATTTTTGTTCAGAAATGCCAAGCAATTCTATATAATGTTTTGATTTTGCAGTGGATGAGTTCTGTTACCTTCGGCATACTCACAAGCACCGTTGTCCATAAAATTAGATATAAGCTGGCTGCAAAAGTTTTAAACCATGAAGTACTTGGCTGTTATAAATGCTGACCAATGCTACCTTTCAGTAAATGGTTTCTTGACAGAAAAAGAAAAAACAATGAAGAAGAAAAAAAATAATCAGAACTCACCATGGGGATCCAAACTCCTAATGTTGTCTCGCATAGCATGCCAGTGTTTATCACACTGTGCTACTTGTATATAAGTTACTGAAGGATGAAAGTATTAATTATATACCTAAGTACGGCAGGCTCAAGTGCCCCATAACCAGGAAGACACCCTTTCATAATTTATTTCCAAGTGCAGTAGGTCACAGCCACTTTGATTTCACTAGCCATCGAACATGGAATGAGCTGCTTTTATAACTTTTCATTAAGCAAACAGTTCCAAAAAGTGAAGAACTGCATATGTATCGACAATGTCATGCAACCTGTGGCGGACATTCATCATGCTATGTACTTCCATGACAAGGGAATGTGAACAATTCATTGTAGAGGTGTTATTAGTTTGGAAATCCCTTGGTATTATGATATACATGTAGAGATCAAGCATTCTTAGCAAGTGCAAGAAGAAATATAAGTTGAAAAATGGAGAAAGTTTTTGACTGCTGAGTATACATTGTTATCCTAAAACACTGTGCCTGTTAGCTGTTGTAGTATGCTAAAGTTAACAGAATTGGTCCACTACAAATCAAAGCACCATTTAGAATTGTGTGGCATTTCTAAACAAATATCAAGTGCTCTTAGAGGGTTTATACACTTTACTGAATTTTTGAGAGCTCGCTCCAGAGTCAGCACAAATATTTTCTAAATGTTGAGACATCAAGTCTTTGTAGTAAGCCTAAGCTCAAAAATTTCCCCAGTCAAAGTAATACTAGAAGTCGCTTGAAATTTGTAAACAAAGATCTATCATTTTATATTAGAAAAATATTATTGAATGAGTTGTTCCATGGAAATTCAGATCTATAATGATTTCAGACTGTCAGGTATCTAGTTTTATGAAAACACTTCCTGGCTACGAGGTATCAAGACCCGGGGGATGAGAGGCAGGTGCAGGTTACTCCCCGATAGGGTCTATTAAGGTATGTATGTGCCGCCTAAGGCATAAGACTTTTCAGCCTCTTTGGTCATGAATAGGGTATAGATTTTAAGCCATTTTGATCATTATAGGGTCTGTCTTTTGCACTGTAGTCTTGAAATTGGCATGTTTTTCAGAAGGAGGTACTTGTTTATCATTATTGATCAATGAAAGCCATTCATGATACCTTTAACATTGGACTGAATGAGGAAGTAAATTTAAGGCAAGTCTGAAACAGGGTATTGATTTAGGGTCAGGTCATAAATAGAGTATTGAAAATCACAGATTTTGGTCTTAAACTGGGTTAGGGTTTTGGAGAGTGGGCTGCACACTCCCCACCCAATTTTTCTGGAGTACCCCTGGGATCTAGAGGCAAAGTATTAAAATAACATACTTAAGATACCCTTAACAGTCAGTGAATTATTACATAAATAAAACAAAATAAGAGTGGTTAAGTTATTTTTTAATATTATATATATCTTTATAAATACAATAATAAAATGTCAACCTTTTACAAGCAGCAAGAGAAGTATTTTTGTATAATAATAACTCTTGCTTTGATTACATAGCAAACAAGTATGATTTCTGCACCCTAAGTTGTACCACTTGTATTGAACTCAAAGTGAAGGATGTTTTCAAAAATGTTGTACTCTGCTGTCACTTTGAAGCTGAAATAACCCCTTGTCCCTTGGTTGTGTTGAACACAGAACATAAATGCAATTTTTTTTTTTGTAAACCATTTAGATTACAACAACAATTTGGCATGATCTTGAAAACTTCATTGAGAAAGTTGAGTCTTGATGCTCAAAATGCCAACTTACAGTAATTCTTAGTATGGTGGTGAATTTATTTTTCAGTTATCTTCACCATAAATAATATCGTTGCAAATTGCAGACAAAATCCCCAGTTTGGATATGAGATATTGCAAATTATATTTTTAAATAATTTTGATGGGGGAAAAGATGGTGGATAATACATTGAACTTAAACTGATTAGGGAGAAGAACCATTGCAAGCTAGGCCTATTTTAAGAAGGAAAAAATTATGCAGACTGGAACTGCCAAAAACAGTTTCACATCCCAAAAATATAACAACTTGAATGAGCAATGATTAAGGAAAACTGAAAATTCTTCACCCAATTATTTTTCTTTGGTACATTACTTATGATACATTTGGTTAAAAGGATGACATCTAGCTGAAATAGGTTTGAGTAATGTGATTTCTGACAGCTTGTCCTTGATTAGGACCACAGTACACATAATCCTCATTTGCTTCCCCACCAACATCTCCATCCTCCATTGGCTCACTGAGGAAAATTGCAATGTTGTGCAAAACAGCACATGCACCAATGATGATGCATACTTTTTCTGGAGACATACGAATTTCAGAATGGAGAACATGAAAGCGACGTTTCCAGCGGCCAAAAGTTTGTTCAATGATTACCCTTGTTTTACAATGAGCATCATTGTAAGCAACTTGAGCTGGAGTGCTTGGGTTGTTATATGGGGTCATCATAAATGGGCGTAATGCATACCCACTGTCCCCGAGGAGAATTCCATCATCCAGTGAGTGATGATTTTCCTCTATGTAGCTACATATATTTGAGGACCT
>JAHPZR010013456.1:0-42500 GCA_019787425.1 Platygyra sinensis
AATATTGGAATAAAAATAAAATTTAATTAAGAGTCATAAAATTAGAAATTAATTGTTCAGGGCGCTTTCCATTTGATGAAAAATTCCGGTAACGAAAGAAACAGCATGTTTCCGGAAAAGAGGAAAACCTCTCGAGACAAGCGAGGCATACTTAAATTTTAGAAAATTCCCTCCAAGCACGTGGTTTCCGTTCCATTCGATTTCTCCCGGAATTTCCAACAATTACGGCTGGATGGTTCTCTTTTTTAATATGTTCCCGTACCACTTGTCCCCGTTTCGGAATTTTCGGCTGTACTGAAGCGCCCCCGCTATTCTTAAGTAGTTCTACAATCCACCACAAAAGTCCTTGTAAAACCTAGATCAGATGGCACGAAAATACGCTGACAAGGTATTTTGGGGACAATACCTAATGGCATCACTAGAATAGAGAGCCCCCTTTCCCCCAACAATGCTGTAAACGAGTAATGACAACTTCATCACGATAAACAACATTCAACTAGGGGGAAGGGGGCAGACTGATAAATGCCCTGACAGATACTGCAAAAGTGAGAGGGTGTGCCAAGACTTTTGTCGAGGATTGTAAGTCACACAACTCAGCTTATTATTTGTGTATGTAGGAGCTCGGTGTCACTACTTCATATCCGCGTTGAGGGGGAGGGCGAGAACTTTTCGCCTCAGGGTTGTATCAATTGTGTCTGTATCAATTGTTTTACAATCGCTCTCAAAGTGGCTCTTGCAACCTTGAATAAATATAAAATCTTGTTCTAAAGATTCTCGCCACAACTGAAGAAAATTCTAAAACGTGACATATTCAAATGTTCACAGCAAACGTTAGTTGTGTAAGGCGGGTCAAACGTGGTTATTTGAAATAAAAACGACCCATACAATTACTTTCACAGTTAGTTGTTGTTGTTTTGCCAAAATCCGCGAGCAAACGTGGAGTGGCCAATGCGTGAGTGCTCAGTACTCGCGAGAATTGGGCACCGAGAACGGGCTCTGACTTCCATCTACATTACGCTTATCACGATTCTGTTTTACGTTCACTTGTAAAGTTTCTAAAAGAAAAACACCTCTACAATAACGGTAAAACTATTTAAAAATTCACTACATCTAAGCTGGTGTTTCGCCAGCCGCATTGTTCGCTTTGTCCCAGCCATAAACATGGTCCTCCCCAAGTTCAGCGACTTTCCGATAGAAGTGTGTAAAATCCACATAAGATTCCACCCGGTCGTCTTCACCATCTTTATTTTGGCCCTCGCTGCTGGTTTCCTGACCATTCACACTCAAGATTCCTTCTCTAACTGCAGCAGGTTCAACAGGAACTGAGGTGGAAGGAGATCCGCTTGCTGAAGAAGCAGAACTCTGGGTATCAGACCGTGAACCCGTGACGGTGAAGTGCGGCCCATGCGGAGGGTTTGTAGGCGTGGAGGTCGTCGGACTGGGTGTACTGCCACTTGGCGGTTTGGGTTGTTGTACGCCGGATGGTATGAACAGTGATGGGGTGCTTCCGGTCATGGGATTTGAAGGGTTGTACGGGACAGATACCGGAAGGACTCCAGGACTCACTGGAGGCATTCCTACAAGATAACATTAGTAGACTGAAACTCAAGCATTATGATGATTTGACCATCTCTTACTCTCCGATAATTACTTAAGCTACTACCCGCGAACAGATTTACTACTGGACTGGAAATTTCCCCTCTTTCCTCCTCACCCCTGCAACAAATTGCAGGAGTTCAATTGAGTAGGCAAATGCAACATTGACCAGAGGCGCAGACATCTTTCCAAGTCACTTTGTAAAAAGTTGCAGATTCTTAAGGAGGTTCCACATCGTTGTAATTTATTCTCCAACTTCAGTCACAGTGGTTAAATTGTTCTTTACTCTTCTTCAAGAGTTTTGCATCACACTCTTCGTTACATATACTTGAATTGTTCATCACTTGAAATCTAAGTTTCCCAGTCCTACCGTCTATCCAAAGGTGAATCTGAATTTCGATTACAGTTATAGCATCTAATTAATATCCGCTCAACAGATTTTTAGTTTTGTGCAAATCTACCACAGTGGAAGGAACCTCCAAAACAATGTTTGAATTATCTCAAGCCTGAGTCATCTGGAAGCAGAGGAGAGAGAGCCTGGGAAAGTGGTTTACGCAAGACGAGGTTCGATTTCTCCTAGTTACCATCAAATGCGTCATTTACCTGTCATGGTCTGTCTCCCAGTAGCCCTTGGACTCTTCATGCAGTTTGCAATCTCCTCCTTGAAAATTCGAATTAGTATTGTCATGTCATCTCTCTTCTGGCACTTGCTCATTTGATTCATGAATGTGTCATGGTGTGCTCTGCCCACTCTGTCTACCACAGCCTGGGCAACACCTGTCAAGTTATTTTGACACTGAAGTTCTTCAGTGACCAAGCGAATGACATCAAAATTGGAATTCTCTGTGACTGTGGCTTCCTCTATCGACTTGTAAACTCCATCAGACATCAGGACCAAACAGAAGAATGACTCATCGATTGGAAATCCACCACAAATGTGTGGTTCAGCGATCACAGGTTCTTCTGTGGCAGCACTAAATAAATCAACAAAGGACGTCAAGTGATCTGAATTGAATTGAATTGAAAGCAAAGGAAGTCAATTGAATTGAATTGAATAGTGACAAGCTCATCATATCTTTGATGCCACATTGGAATTACTGCTTCTCTATCTGAGCAATATATACTTTGTCACTTTATGCCAAACTACCTCATATACAAAATACGTGAATTTAAGAAACAAAAAGTGTGGAGCAGCTATACATAACCTGCCACAAGGGAGAAATCAAAAGTTTATGAAAACTGAGGGTCTAATGTATTGTATTTCTGCAATAAAATACACTCAGCACCATCACTCATACACATGTCAGACCTTTTTTCTAAAGAATATTCTTGGTTCGAGACATTCCTTTCATTTGAGTCCTCTATCCTGGTCGAATTGGAATTTGGAGTGTTGGTTTTTGTGGAGGAAGGAAAACCGGAGAAATCAGAAAAAAACCCGAGAACCAACACCAAACTCAACCCACACATAACACCGAGCTGGAACCAAAAATGCACCACATTGGGGAGAGGCAAACACTTTAACCACTCTGCCATCCCTTATCACTAAACATGGATGTTGGATTAGGTTGTAGGGACAAGGTCGGTTTACCTACCCTCTTAAGTACTTATTATCACTTCTGATTAACTTTTTGAGACGTGAAATAATTTTCTTGCCTTATACATGTAGCTCATATCTATAATGCTTTTTAAGGGGAAAACCTAAAGTTAAATTATTTTTAAGGGCATGGCAATTTTATGCATTTCTACCACCTGAATTTTTTAACCTTTTCAAGTTGCAATGTAATTTGAAAGGTTCTCATAGCACTGTTGAATTTTCAGCAAAATCTCATCGTTCCCCACTATTATTGGTGTCCATGTCTCTGTTTAAATTCATGTTGCATGGTAGCCTCTTCCAGGCATTCAATTAGTCAGGGCGCAGTGCAGAAAACAGCGTGCAAAAAAATAAAAAACTGAACGCCTGGAAGGGGCTAGTTGCATGGTGGTAGTGTGGCCCTCTGGGTGTGGGTAGTTCTATAGGGAACTGTTGTTGGTGACTGTCATTTTGTCAACATCAGTGGAAGTCATCATCGGAGCCAAGCGAAAAGTGCTTGTCAGTTGATGGTGTTATAGTTCTGGTCTGTTGACACTAATTGGTCAGTTTAGCCATGATGGCATTGGCTGTAAGACTTGCACAAATGTTGTCAACAGTTACTGGTTGGTTCCACTTTTCACTCAACTCTGAAGATGATCTCTACTCAGGTTGTTGAACAACAGTCTTTTCAGAACTACCCTCATCTGGACGATCACACAATAGGAAATTCCATTACTACTGGGTTCAAACCATTCACTTTTTTAATCAGTCGCATCAGAGCACTGGAAACAAAATAAAAGAAACATACCTCAGAATATCAAAGTCCTTGTAGCCACCTTTTACACCATAATCTCCAATGCTTCTTGTGTTCTCCTGATTTCCAATTCTACGGTTCCTTAGTATCTGCTGAATGTCAAGTCCCAGATTTGCCAGTCTAGCAAGCTCGTCTTTGTTGTTAGTGACATGATCAACACTCAGCTGGACATAAATGAAAGTAAACAGAATCAGTCACAATTTGAGATTGAATGTTTCATGTGCGTTGCAACCTAACACTGGAATCCAGAGAAGGAAACAGCCAGGTATATTGCCTCTAACACAGGTGACACTTAAGCATTGTCAAGTTTCCCAAACAACTGCCTAGTACTGAGGATAAGATAAGATAAGAACTTAATAGGGAGAGAAGTGACAGAAGAGGCATTGGGAGAGGACAATTCCTTACTTAGTACTTAGACTACTGACCCTTGCCAGACTCAAAACCTGCTCAAGACACAAGCCTTTAAACTGCCACACCACCACCAGGGCCCGGTTGTTCAAAACCGCGATTAAACTAATCGCCGATTAGGCCTAATCGTCGATTAAATTTCTTAATCGTGGGTTAGTTAATCGTTGGTTAAAAAACGGTTGTTCAAAGGGAGATTACCCGGTCGATTTACTAATCCGCGATTAAGCGTAAAATGAATTATATTGATTAATTATAATTTATTTTGTGCCAGTTTACGTCATAAAATTGCTGGAAATTTCTTTTTCTCAATATGGCTTCCCCAGCGAAGAAAGTGCGGAAAGCAAACTTTTCACCCGCTGAAATTTCCGTTTTAACGGAAAAATTTGAAGAAAATATGGACATTCTTCAAAGTAAATTTACCAACAATGTAACAAATGCAAAAAAAAAAACAAGATTTGGGAAGAAATCTCGGAGGCGGTAAACGCCGTCGGTGTGACAGCAAGATCAACGCAGGAAGTACGGGACAAGTGGAAAAACCTTCAGAGTCACGCAAAAAGAGAATTCAGTTCCTTTAAAAGTGAGCAGAAGAAGACAGGTGGTGGCCCTGCTCCTCCGAACCCATCAGAAGCCAGTTTAAAAATAATAAACATGTTCAGTGACACACCGTCATTTACTGGGTTACAGGGGTTTGAAACAGGTAAGTTTATAAATGGAAACATTATTGTAATACCTCTCAATGTCCATACCTTGCAATAAATGTATACTTCGCTAACAAACACAAAGCAAAGTGAAAATTAACGGACTTTAGACTTTTGTTTCTTTCGTATTTTCTTAAATGGTAGAAAACTATATCCGGGCGCACTAAAAGCTTTGAATGACATGTAACCCCATGTAAACAAGAAAACAAATGGCGCCGAAAAGTCTGCCTCGGCCCACTCTTCTCTTCTCGGCTTCAGATACAATCTTCGGCCAGCGGCCAACTCTAAGCAATGAAATATGGCTGCCTTTTAGAAAGGCAGTCAAGTGCAGTTCAAAGCACTGCATTTCAACAGATTGTGGTGCTTCATTATCTAATGAGACTGGCTGGTTCGTAGGTACAGAAACTCTTGTCGTCGAGGTGGTGTCGAGCGAGACCTCTTCCGATGAGACCCCTAATTCTGTTGCTGAGCAGCCCGACGAGTTAATAAGCAAACAGGAAGTCGTGACCAAAGTTGTCAAAGACACCGCTACCTGTAAAAAAACTATCAAGGAGGTAAGCGAAAAGCCCCCAAAGAGGAAAATAACCCACGACATGGTGCTGGAAGAGCAGTACAAGGCTTTACTATTAAAGCAGAGTAATTTGAAGCTTAATAAGAAGAAACTTGAATTGGAGATTGCTCTGTTGGAGCAAAATGCAAATATTAAGGAAACGGAGACCTGTGGTAATTTGATGACCACAATCAATTTAAGCCCTATAGTGGCTGGCCGATCTTTCCTCTCGTAAATTTACATATTTGTCATGTAACAGAACTTATGATGATGTTTAGAATTTTCCCTATTCGGGGGATTTTATTTTTCGGTATTCAATTCAATTTGTGTAGGCCTTTTGCATTTTGATTGCTAGGTCTGTATTTCTGTCACAATTAAAATTGAATAAAGTTTTTACAATTCATCTTATCACTACGAAACATATTGAGCTTATCAAAATCATCGTGTCTCTAGAGATATGTGGCAGCTGGGAAGTGTTTCTAAAAAAAATAGATTCCAGGCAGTCTGAAATTATTACAGAAATTCCCCAGAATAACTCATATAATTCTTCTTATTTTAACAGATATTTTTTAGAAATGTTAAGCAATTTCAAGTATTACTTTGGTTTTGTTGCTGAAGAAATTTTCGATGTTGGACTTTTTGTGCTTTGACTCTGGAGTCAAAGTCCACACAAATTACAGTTTGGAACCCTCTGAGAGTACTCGATATTTTTGTTCAGAAATGCCAAGCAATTCTATATAATGTTTTGATTTTGCAGTGGATGAGTTCTGTTACCTTCGGCATACTCACAAGCACCGTTGTCCATAAAATTAGATATAAGCTGGCTGCAAAAGTTTTAAACCATGAAGTACTTGGCTGTTATAAATGCTGACCAACGCTACCTTTCAGTAAATGGTTTCTTGACAGAAAAAGAAAAAAAATGAAGAAGAAAAAAAATAATCAGAGCTCACCATGGGGATCCAAACTCCTAATGTTGTCTCGCATGGCGAGCCAGTGTTTATCACACTGTGCTACTTGTATATAAGTTACTGAAGGATGAAAGTATTAATTATATACCTAAGTACGGCAGGCTCAAGTGCCCCATAACCAGGAAGACACCCTTTCATAATTTATTTCCAAGTGCAGTAGGTCACAGCCACTTTGATTTCACTAGCCATCAAACATGGAATGAGCTGCTTTTATAACTTTTCATTAAGCAAACAGTTCCAAAAAGTGAAGAACTGCATATGTATCGACAATGTCATGCAACCTGTGGCGGACATTCATCATGCTATGTACTTCCATGACAAGGGAATGTGAACAATTCATTGTAGAGGTGTTATTAGTTTGGAAATCCCTTGGTATTATGATATACATGTAGAGATCAAGCATTCTTAGCAAGTGCAAAAAGAAATATAAGTTGAAAAATGGAGAAAGTTTTTGACTGCTGAGTATACATTGTTTTCCTAAAACACTGTGCCTGTTAGCTGTTATAGTATGCTAAAGTTGACAGAATTGGTCCACTACAAATCAAAGCACTATTTAGAATTGTGTGGCATTTCTAAACAAATATCAAGTGCTCTTAGAGGGTTTATACACTTTACTGAATTTTTGAGAGCTCGCTCCAGAGTCAGCACAAATATTTTCTAAATGTTGAGACATCAAGTCTTTGTAGTAAGCCTAAGCTCAAAAATTTCCCAATTACCCAGTCAAAGTAATACTAGAAGTCGCTTGAAATTTGTAAACAAAGATCTACCATTGTATATTAGAAAAATATTATTGAATGAGTTGTTCCATGGAAATTCAGATCTATAATGATTTCAGACTGTCAGGTATCTAGTTTTATGAAAACACTTCCTGGCTACGAGGTATCAAGACCCGGGGGATGAGGGGCAGGTGCAGGTTACTCCCCGATAGGGTCTATTAAGGTATGTATGTGCCGCCTAAGGCATAAGACTTTTCAGCCTCTTTGGTCATGAATAGGGTATAGATTTTAAGCCATTTTGATCATTATAGGGTCTGTCTTTTGCACTGTAGTCTTGAAATTGGCATGTTTTTCAGAAGGAGGTACTTGTTTATCATTATTGATCAATGAAAGCCATTCATGATACCTTTAACATTGGACTGAACGAGGAAGTAAATTTAAGGCAAGTCTGAAACAGGGTATTGATTTAGGGTCAGGTCATAAATAGAGTATTGAAAATCACAGATTTTGGTCTTAAATTGGGTTAGGGTTTTGGAGAGTGGGCTGCACACTCCCCACCCAATTTTTCTGGAGTACCCCCGGGATCTAGAGACAAAGTATTAAAATAACATACTTAAGATACCCTTAACAGTCAGTGAATTATTACATAAATAAAACAAGATAAGAGTGGTTAAGTTATTTTTTAATATTATATATATCTTTATAAATACAATAATAAAATGTCAACCTTTTACAAGCAGCAAGAGAAGTATTTTTTTATAATAATAACTCTTGCTTTGATTACATAGCAAACAAGTATGATTTCTGCACCCTAAGTTGTACCACTTGTATTGAACTCAAAGTGAAGGATGTTTTCAAAAATGTTGTACTCTGCTGTCACTTTGAAGCTGAAATAACCCCTTGTCCCTTGGTTGTGTTGAACACAGAACATAAATGCAATTTTTTTTTTGTAAACCATTTAGATTACAACAACAATTTGGCATGATCTTGAAAACTTCATTGAGAAAGTTGAGTGTGGGTTAGTTAATCGTTGGTTAAAAAACGGTTGTTCAAAGGGAGATTACCCGGTCGATTTACTAATCCGCGATTAAGCGTAAAATGAATTATATTGATTAATTATAATTTATTTTGTGCCAGTTTACGTCATAAAATTGCTGGAAATTTCTTTTTCTCAATATGGCTTCCCCAGCGAAGAAAGTGCGGAAAGCAAACTTTTCACCCGCTGAAATTTCCGTTTTAACGGAAAAATTTGAAGAAAATATGGACATTCTTCAAAGTAAATTTACCAACAATGTAACAAATGCAAAAAAAAAACAAGATTTGGGAAGAAATCTCGGAGGCGGTAAACGCCGTCGGTGTGACAGCAAGATCAACGCAGGAAGTACGGGACAAGTGGAAAAACCTTCAGAGTCACGCAAAAAGAGAATTCAGTTCCTTTAAAAGTGAGCAGAAGAAGACAGGTGGTGGCCCTGCTCCTCCGAACCCATCAGAAGCCAGTTTAAAAATAATAAACATGTTCAGTGACACACCGTCATTTACTGGGTTACAGGGGTTTGAAACAGGTAAGTTTATAAATGGAAACATTATTGTAATACCTCTCAATGTCCATACCTTGCAATAAATGTATACTTCGCTAACAAACACAAAGCAAAGTGAAAATTAACGGACTTTAGACTTTTGTTTCTTTCGTATTTTCTTAAATGGTAGAAAACTATATCCGGGCGCACTAAAAGCTTTGAATGACATGTAACCCCATGTAAACAAGAAAACAAATGGCGCCGAAAAGTCTGCCTCGGCCCACTCTTCTCTTCTCGGCTTCAGATACAATCTTCGGCCAGCGGCCAACTCTAAGCAATGAAATATGGCTGCCTTTTAGAAAGGCAGTCAAGTGCAGTTCAAAGCACTGCATTTCAACAGATTGTGGTGCTTCATTATCTAATGAGACTGGCTGGTTCGTAGGTACAGAAACTCTTGTCGTCGAGGTGGTGTCGAGCGAGACCTCTTCCGATGAGACCCCTAATTCTGTTGCTGAGCAGCCCGACGAGTTAATAAGCAAACAGGAAGTCGTGACCAAAGTTGTCAAAGACACCGCTACCTGTAAAAAAACTATCAAGGAGGTAAGCGAAAAGCCCCCAAAGAGGAAAATAACCCACGACATGGTGCTGGAAGAGCAGTACAAGGCTTTACTATTAAAGCAGAGTAATTTGAAGCTTAATAAGAAGAAACTTGAATTGGAGATTGCTCTGTTGGAGCAAAATGCAAATATTAAGGAAACGGAGACCTGTGGTAATTTGATGACCACAATCAATTTAAGCCCTATAGTGGCTGGCCGATCTTTCCTCTCGTAAATTTACATATTTGTCATGTAACAGAACTTATGATGATGTTTAGAATTTTCCCTATTCGGGGGATTTTATTTTTCGGTATTCAATTCAATTTGTGTAGGCCTTTTGCATTTTGATTGCTAGGTCTGTATTTCTGTCACAATTAAAATTGAATAAAGTTTTTACAATTCATCTTATCACTACGAAACATATTGAGCTTATCAAAATCATCGTGTCTCTAGAGATATGTGGCAGCTGGGAAGTGTTTCTAAAAAAAATAGATTCCAGGCAGTCTGAAATTATTACAGAAATTCCCCAGAATAACTCATATAATTCTTCTTATTTTAACAGATATTTTTTAGAAATGTTAAGCAATTTCAAGTATTACTTTGGTTTTGTTGCTGAAGAAATTTTCGATGTTGGACTTTTTGTGCTTTGACTCTGGAGTCAAAGTCCACACAAATTACAGTTTGGAACCCTCTGAGAGTACTCGATATTTTTGTTCAGAAATGCCAAGCAATTCTATATAATGTTTTGATTTTGCAGTGGATGAGTTCTGTTACCTTCGGCATACTCACAAGCACCGTTGTCCATAAAATTAGATATAAGCTGGCTGCAAAAGTTTTAAACCATGAAGTACTTGGCTGTTATAAATGCTGACCAATGCTACCTTTCAGTAAATGGTTTCTTGACAGAAAAAGAAAAAACAATGAAGAAGAAAAAAAATAATCAGAGCTCACCATGGGGATCCAAACTCCTAATGTTGTCTCGCATGGCGAGCCAGTGTTTATCACACTGTGCTACTTGTATATAAGTTACTGAAGGATGAAAGTATTAATTATATACCTAAGTACGGCAGGCTCAAGTGCCCCATAACCAGGAAGACACCCTTTCATAATTTATTTCCAAGTGCAGTAGGTCACAGCCACTTTGATTTCACTAGCCATCAAACATGGAATGAGCTGCTTTTATAACTTTTCATTAAGCAAACAGTTCCAAAAAGTGAAGAACTGCATATGTATCGACAATGTCATGCAACCTGTGGCGGACATTCATCATGCTATGTACTTCCATGACAAGGGAATGTGAACAATTCATTGTAGAGGTGTTATTAGTTTGGAAATCCCTTGGTATTATGATATACATGTAGAGATCAAGCATTCTTAGCAAGTGCAAGAAGAAATATAAGTTGAAAAATGGAGAAAGTTTTTGACTGCTGAGTATACATTGTTATCCTAAAACACTGTGCCTGTTAGCTGTTGTAGTATGCTAAAGTTAACAGAATTGGTCCACTACAAATCAAAGCACCATTTAGAATTGTGTGGCATTTCTAAACAAATATCAAGTGCTCTTAGAGGGTTTATACACTTTACTGAATTTTTGAGAGCTCGCTCCAGAGTCAGCACAAATATTTTCTAAATGTTGAGACATCAAGTCTTTGTAGTAAGCCTAAGCTCAAAAATTTCCCCAGTCAAAGTAATACTAGAAGTCGCTTGAAATTTGTAAACAAAGATCTATCATTTTATATTAGAAAAATATTATTGAATGAGTTGTTCCATGGAAATTCAGATCTATAATGATTTCAGACTGTCAGGTATCTAGTTTTATGAAAACACTTCCTGGCTACGAGGTATCAAGACCCGGGGGATGAGAGGCAGGTGCAGGTTACTCCCCGATAGGGTCTATTAAGGTATGTATGTGCCGCCTAAGGCATAAGACTTTTCAGCCTCTTTGGTCATGAATAGGGTATAGATTTTAAGCCATTTTGATCATTATAGGGTCTGTCTTTTGCACTGTAGTCTTGAAATTGGCATGTTTTTCAGAAGGAGGTACTTGTTTATCATTATTGATCAATGAAAGCCATTCATGATACCTTTAACATTGGACTGAATGAGGAAGTAAATTTAAGGCAAGTCTGAAACAGGGTATTGATTTAGGGTCAGGTCATAAATAGAGTATTGAAAATCACAGATTTTGGTCTTAAACTGGGTTAGGGTTTTGGAGAGTGGGCTGCACACTCCCCACCCAATTTTTCTGGAGTACCCCTGGGATCTAGAGGCAAAGTATTAAAATAACATACTTAAGATACCCTTAACAGTCAGTGAATTATTACATAAATAAAACAAAATAAGAGTGGTTAAGTTATTTTTTAATATTATATATATCTTTATAAATACAATAATAAAATGTCAACCTTTTACAAGCAGCAAGAGAAGTATTTTTGTATAATAATAACTCTTGCTTTGATTACATAGCAAACAAGTATGATTTCTGCACCCTAAGTTGTACCACTTGTATTGAACTCAAAGTGAAGGATGTTTTCAAAAATGTTGTACTCTGCTGTCACTTTGAAGCTGAAATAACCCCTTGTCCCTTGGTTGTGTTGAACACAGAACATAAATGCAATTTTTTTTTTGTAAACCATTTAGATTACAACAACAATTTGGCATGATCTTGAAAACTTCATTGAGAAAGTTGAGTCTTGATGCTCAAAATGCCAACTTACAGTAATTCTTAGTATGGTGGTGAATTTATTTTTCAGTTATCTTCACCATAAATAATATCGTTGCAAATTGCAGACAAAATCCCCAGTTTGGATATGAGATATTGCAAATTATATTTTTAAATAATTTTGATGGGGGAAAAGATGGTGGATAATACATTGAACTTAAACTGATTAGGGAGAAGAACCATTGCAAGCTAGGCCTATTTTAAGAAGGAAAAAATTATGCAGACTGGAACTGCCAAAAACAGTTTCACATCCCAAAAATATAACAACTTGAATGAGCAATGATTAAGGAAAACTGAAAATTCTTCACCCAATTATTTTTCTTTGGTACATTACTTATGATACATTTGGTTAAAAGGATGACATCTAGCTGAAATAGGTTTGAGTAATGTGATTTCTGACAGCTTGTCCTTGATTAGGACCACAGTACACATAATCCTCATTTGCTTCCCCACCAACATCTCCATCCTCCATTGGCTCACTGAGGAAAATTGCAATGTTGTGCAAAACAGCACATGCACCAATGATGATGCATACTTTTTCTGGAGACATACGAATTTCAGAATGGAGAACATGAAAGCGACGTTTCCAGCGGCCAAAAGTTTGTTCAATGATTACCCTTGTTTTACAATGAGCATCATTGTAAGCAACTTGAGCTGGAGTGCTTGGGTTGTTATATGGGGTCATCATAAATGGGCGTAATGCATACCCACTGTCCCCGAGGAGAATTCCATCATCCAGTGAGTGATGATTTTCCTCTATGTAGCTACATATATTTGAGGACCTGAACATGAAGCTGTCATGTGTGCTTCCTGGCCATCGCGCTACAATGTTAGTAAACAAACCTGAAATGAAGGCAAACAATGATATAATGTAAGGTGATCTGCTAAGGGATTTTACTTTGGTGAAACGTTCACTTCAGCCAATCAGTGTGAATGTGACAAACTTTTCAAGTCTACTCGGTGTAGATCTACCCCTGCTGCTATTGCGTAATCTTACTTGAAGGGAAAGGTATAGTTGACTGTGTGTTACATGAAGATTGAGACTATCTGAAACTACAACTGTCTACTAAGATGTAAGAAATGATTTTAAAAGCATCGATTACCTTCGTGGTTACATATGCCTTGAACATTGATTGAGTGGAAACCTTTACGGTTCACGTAGCTGTTCTCGTTCTTGTTGGGCGCTTGGATTCGGATATGCGTGCCATCGACGCATCCGATCACGCAGGGAAATCCTCCTCGCTGGTAAAAGGCAGTTTTTAAACTGCCCAGCTCTTGCTGTCTTGGCCACTTGACATACTCTTGTTGTCTAGCGACAAGTGCCAGGGATACATTTGCAACCACTCGTGACACTGTCGACTTGTTAACACCAACGGTGTCTCCCACCACTTGAAGGAAGCTACCACTTGCGTAGAAGCGCAAAGCAATGAGGACTTGTTGGAGAGCTGAGAGAGGGTGATTGCGGTTGGTTTTACGACGAAGATTATCTGCCAAAAGGTTGGTAATGTAGTTTATAGACTCCTTTCCAAAGCGATACCTTGCTCTTAATTCTTCGTCTGTATATCCATCTATCGTGAAACCAATGCTCCTAAACTCTCTTTGCTTCCTTTTTCTTCGCCCATCAACACCAACACAACCATACAACAAGTCAGCCATAGTGACAGTGTTGTGATTTTTATTTTTTAATCTACCGATTAAGGATTTAATCCACCTAGCGAGCAGGGTTAGATTTAACCCTCGGTTTAATCGTAGGTTAGGAATAATCGGGCTTTGAACAACAGAAACTAATCGGCGATTTAAATTTAATCGGCGATTAGCCTATTTAATCGTGGATTAGCGCTAATCGCGGTTTTGAACAACCGGGCCCGAGAACAACAGCTTTAATACAATATCGATTGAAAGCGAAAAAGTGCTTCAAGAGACCAGTGATGTGAGGATACAAGCTATAAAAGAGAGGGCTGTTTTTGCGAAGATGTTAGTTAAACAGCAACCAGTCCGATTCCAAATTGATTGTCTTGCAAGTGCTAGCATTTACCGCTCAAAGAAACTCGCTTTGTGTTCGCAAACCCTAGTGATGTGAAATGGCACCAAAGTGAAGACCGTTGCATTGGTAGCTCAGTGTACTTTACAGGTCGTGAACCCCAGGAAGACCCAGGAACACCGAAAAGTTTAAGGTCAGATTTTTGATTGTTAATGAGAGCCTGACTGACACCTGCACCCTAATGGTTCGTTTAAATGCGACTGAAAAGATGAATCTGTTGACTCAATGTTGTGGAGGATGTGAACAGTAAGTAACCTGTATAAATACCCAGATGTTTTCGACAAGAGTCTTGCAAGAGGGTCTGAATGGGGTTAAAGCGACTAGCGACAAAGGGCAAAAAATATTACTGACTGCCAACCGACAAAGGTTGAAAATTTTAACTGACAACAGACAAAGTAACGAAACTTTAACCGTCATGCGGAATTCCCCCCCCCCCCCCCCCCCATTTCAGACCCTCTTGGAACGCTCCCTGGGAAAATACATCACCAAGTTGATCCTGACTCTAAACCTGTTGTCCTCCCAGCGCGGAAAATACCTGCATCCGTTCACGAGAAGTTTAATAAGAGGAATTACACTGACTGAAAAGTATCAAGGTTATCTTGCTCCAGTCGACCAACTGACCGATTGTGTCAGCGAGATCGTGGCCTGAGCTGTTAACACGTCTCAGACAATCCCTATTTCAAGTTCAATAACTTGCAGTGCCTAAGTGACCAGACAGATGCACCTGTGTTTACTAAAGTCGATTAGGCGTAAGGATCTAGCATTCTCACAACCTTCGCTAAGCCATATGGGCGATATCATTGGCTTTGGTTTCTTTTGGCGTTTCCGTCCATCAAGAATTACATAGTCTGGTGTCAAGGGCATTACAGATGATGTTTAAATCCATGGCACAAAGAAGACTGACCATGACCGAGCAATTTAGAACGGTTTATGAGCAGATGTCAGCAGAAAGGCATCAAGCTTAACAATCAGAAGCTAGAGTTGATAGCTAAGGAAGTTCCGCTCCATGAACACCTGCTTACCACAGAGAGTCTAAAGGCAGATCCCGTAAAAGTGAGGGTGATCGTCGAAATGCCGCGTCCCGAGCAACAAGACGATATACGCCAGCTTAAATAATGGAATGTTTAACTACCTAAGCCGTTTTCTCCCTAATCTTTCTGATGTCATAAAGCCTCTCCGAGATCTTAGTTCACTGTCAGTTACGCACAAACACGAGGCATGGTGCTGGGTTGAACCCCCGGAGGGGGTACTCCCACATATGGTTATATAGGTATGTGCCGCGGAATAGGGTATGGTCAGTTTGAGGTTCTTGGTCCTTAAATAGGGTATCTTTTTTGACCTTTTTGTTGCTGTGTTCCTGGTGTGGTCCTTAGATAGGGTAGCTAAATACTGGAGTGTGAAAACACCCGCCTGAACGAATGTTTGAGCCTTAAAGGGGCATTGTCACACTATTTGGCAACTTTAGAGAAAGCTAGAAGGTGCCTTCGCATCAACTGAATTCCAAAACTAATGATCTAGTTTTGTTATTAAAGACTATTTGAAGATACTGAAACTGTTTCCTGTTGCCTGTCGCTACGGATGGCATGGATGGAAATGGATTGAAATTTGAAAAAATTGGCCAATTTTTTCAAGTTTTGATGGCACATGTTCCAAAAATCCTCAAGAAATTTATTATGGTTTCCCTCTCTGATAAAATTCATTTGATATCTTTGTCATAGCTTTACAGAAGCTTTTTGTTTATGATTTTAGCTCAGAATTGGCCTAAAACTGCAAAATCCTCGTGACAATGCCCCTTTAAAACGGGTATCAGTTTTCGCTTTCTTAGTCGTTAAATAGGGTTAGGGTTCGAGAACCTTCGTGGCACACCCCTATCCAAAATTCTCGGGAGTAATCCCCCCCCGGTGATGACCCTCAAGAAGAAGCGTGGAATAACATCGAGAATCTCATTGTGCCGGTCTGCACCCGTTTTAGCATAAACCAAGTCCACAAAGTTCTTGAAATCACGGCCTGTGTGATAGTAGTCAGAGTAGACTTGGAGCAACTCTAAAGCAAAATGGGCATCCCATAGCGTACGCCAGTAGAACCTTGACAGAAACTGAGTCCTGTTACGCGCAAATTGAAAAGGAGATGTTGGCAATTATTTTCTCAGAGGAGAAGTTTAATGATTACAAGTTCGGTCGAAAGACCGTTGTCCACACTGACTACAAGCCTTTAGAATCATCGTCAAGAAGCCGTTACATCGTGCCCCAAAGACTGATTGCAAAGAATGATTATCCGTTTGCAGAAATATGACCTGGATATCCGATGTGAGTGTGGGGACAGAATATTTCTGGCGGACACTCTCTCCAGAGCGCATCTTCCTTCATCTACACAAGTCGAACCAGAAACTATCAATGTGACGAACTATCTTAGCGTGAGACCGAAGGATGAGTCCCTTCAAACCTTTAAGGCCGTTATGTAGCAGGGCTGGCTTGATGACAAAAGTGCCCTGCCTCCTGTTGTCTCTCTGTATTTCAAGATGAGAGACCCAAATGTTCGTTCAGGATGGGTTTATTTTCAAAAGAGAGAGCGCCTTAAATGATTCGGAGGCCTTCGGAAAATCAAAGAACGCGACTCTCTTGGTGCTAAGGAATGCGTTTTTCATTTACACGATTTTTATAAATCAGTATAAACACGAATGTTTGACTGGAATACATCACTCGCAAACATCATTCGAAACAAACACCATTCGCAAACATCATTCGAAACTACATCCGGGATCCGAGTGCATGGCGTATTTTCTACATCCTCACTAGAGAGATTATTGATGATGCCATTTTATTATTCCCGCTTTTCACTGCTGTTTGTGCAAACAATCAGTTTTTTATATAATAAAAGAAAGAAAATGCTTGTTGGTTTGAAGATATGAATTTTATTTTCTCTAGCGCAGCGAGTGAGCAAATTAACAAATTGACGTCAGTTATTCATGCGTCTGTCCTGTTATTGATCATGAATTTCACCATAACATTGTCAAAGTAGCTGTGGATCCACGAGGCGATAGCCGAAAGAATCCGCAGACTACTTTGACAATGTTATGACGAAATTCATTCTCAATAACAGGACAGACGCATGAAAAACTGACGTCAATTTGTTTTTTACGATAACAAATTGTCAAATTGTCCGCTCTCGTTCGTTGACGCGTCGCATAAATTATAGAATTCATGTGTCTGTCCGCTCATTGACAATAAAAATTAGCCAATGAGCGTGCGAGAATTTCTGCAGTTAACGTAAAAAATTGTTTTCATCCTACTCGGATAAAATTGCATAGTTCATGCCCCCGTGTAGAATCCTCCATGTATGTTACCATGACGCATACTGAGCTGCTCATAATGAGAAGAAGATGCTGATTCTGTAACACTCCCCGCATGACACTAAAGAAAACGTGTTGAAATGTCAGCCTTGAGCTTTAATATAGACCATGTCTTAGTTATCTTGTGCTTCTCGGTCTCAAAACAAATCTTCGGAAAAAACCTTCCATATGAAAATAAGTGCGATTAGCATAAAATGGAAACTTACCGGCCGGGGAACACAATTTTGATTTTCAAATGAATGTTTTTGCACGGAGATTCGTTTTGACACAGAGGCGAAAAACCGGCAACTTGTAAACAGCCCAATGTTGCTGAAGCTATCATGCAAATTAACGTCTGTGGAATTGTATGCGATGACTAAGTCACCCAGTTTTCTCCGGGGTTTGTAGGCCCACTGCGCTCAATGCAAGTTGTGGTTTAATGACTTGCATGAGTAATTTGCGGTATTTTGCGCACTTCAAAGTAGCATCAAGGGAAAACTTGATTACTGATGTCTTAGAACGTGATATCCTGCTGGTAGTGGTGAAGGCAGGATCACCTTGCCCTTCGCAAAATCCGATAGTACCGTGATTTTGGTTTTCTGTAATCAACTTACTCTTGCGCTCGTGTCTGGTCTCGGCATGCGCAAGTAGCTTGTATATGGACTACAAACCTGCTTCCGAAGATATCTGTGCAACCCTGAATAAGGGCGTAATACAGAAACGTTGATTGTATTATCTTTTATTTGACGATTTTGCGTCGAAAGAAAAACTCATTTTTCTATAAATTCATTTCAAGATGGGCAGCCTTATACATTGATCGGCGAAAGCTTCATCCATCGGGTAATTATAGCAACCAATAATAATGATTGGAGGAGGAACTGTGTCAAATATTAGGGGGTAGTAGGCCTATTTTTAGTCATTGAATCCCAATTAAAGATAGCTTTCTTTCCTGAGAGGCTGGATAACTTGGATGATATCTCCAAAACAGGGCCGTAGCTAGAAAAAACTTATGACTGAGGCAATGTTTATGAAAAACTTATGACTGAGGCAATCGGTCCATGATTGAGTTCTCTTCCTAGGTATTTAGAGTGCATATGATGACTATAAACAACAAAAGTGAAAGAAATGACTGAGGCAAGTGCCTCGGTTGGCGTGTTACTAGCTACGGCCTTGCAAAATATCTTTATTTTTATCTAACATTTCACTTCTCCCAGTTCTCCTCGCGGCTTTGTTACTTCCTCTACGGTTGATGAAGAGTAGATGACAGTTTCGCTGGTCGATGTATGACGTTGGATCGTAGCAAATTATAAAACATCGGGCAGACAACAGACGAAGCTTTCCAATGTAAAACTGATGAAACTCAAGAAATGATTGATTAGTTTTGGCTCAATCGGTTTTTATGGAAATGAGAGTTTTCTACTACCTGAAAGAAGCTTATACTTTATTAATTAATTTGGCCAATCTCTAAGGAAGTTCTAAGAAAACTTTCACTACAAGTTGTACGTTTCACATGTTAATCGCTCAGTTGGTGCCCAGGGTATACTAACTGTGATGTACAGTTAAAAAGTCACTTGCAATTTGTCGCCTGCTTCAAGTTTATTAAACATCGTTAATTCTATCGAGCCGAACAAATCATGAACCTAGAATATGTCAACAATTGACACCTTCAGTAGGGTTTCCTTTAAAAATTAAAACCATTTAAAATTAACCTTCGCTCAGGCAGGTGCTACTTTGCAGGTTGTGTCCTACAAACTGAAACTACGTCGAATCAACGTCCATGAAAATACCCTTTAGGGTATGGAAAATTCGCCTTAAAGTAGAATGTAAAATTGGGATGAAAATATGGTGACCATACTTCTTGCTTTCTGGAAACTCATTCTCCTGTTGCAGGTATTCGTCAGTGCTTTTCTATAGCCTCTCCTTCCCTGCGTGAAGATTTGAATGCCGCATCGATAACAAACGATTTTAACTTGTTTTTAATCTTTTCTTTATAGATCACTGGTTTTCAAGTGATAACTTCGCGTAAGTAACTAACAGGTTCATATATAGATAACATGTCAGTAAAAACTTACCGGAAATTTAATGCAAAGAATTATTTGCTGGAGACCAATCTTTTTGGTGACCTGCTTTTGCAATTTTAAAACTAGAGATATAGGTTAAGTTCCATTACTTGAAACTTTGCATTAAGCCGAAGGTCAATTTTGACGAACAAAAAACTACAGGTTCCATTTATTTAATATCGCCACTCGATGTTATTATAAACTGCAATACTGCAAACCTGCCTATTCTATCGTAAGCCTTTATATATTTTTGTTCCTATCAAGGGTTCAGTAGAAGATTTCAATCGTGGTCGAATATTAGGAATGAGCTTAAATTTTACATACCAATTTTTCGCGTTTTGATCTTCACGGATAAAAGTGGACCTTATATCATTTCAATATGATTCAGCGAAACTATATCACGTTTTCATTTCCGTCAAAGTGTAGCAAAGAAAAGAAACGTTTTTGAGAAACACAGTCTCAGGAAATATGGAAATGTCGCATTCCCTAGGAACTAGTAAAACAGAAACATACGTTAAGTCATGGGGTGCTTACCAAAATTTCAAATTCATTTTCCTAAGAAAGCCTGTGAAGAATAGCTGCAGCGTGACTTTTTCTTCAGCAGGATCAGCCAACCTCTACATCGGCAAAATCAAAATATTAGCGAAATAACTGTAGATTGCCACGCCTGAATGCGTGGTTGCACAATAAGCGGTCAAACGACCTCGTCTGGTGAATATGTGTGTGAAGAAAGTGTTGGGCCTATTTTGAAATGACCAAGCTTAAAATTGCAAAAAATTCTGTAACACTGCTGTGTATATAAATTGAAACATGGTGAAGTGTTTCTTTGCATGTCTTGATTTTTTATCAAGAAGTTGTCCATAGTCAAAATTTTGCCTTTTACCCAAACTCGCGCTTTCCTTTTCAGACGATCAAATTTCGAAACGTTTGTTTCTAACACTGTAGTATTATGTGAATAAAAATTTGTTTAACGGAACTAAGATGGCTTCGGGCAGTACTTTTCAAAATTACTTCTCACCTACAGTCATCGAATTAAAATTTTATAACCACTTTAAATGTTATCGCGGAATTGTTTCAAAACGCTAAAAAGTTTCTAGAAACCTCTTTCAATGAACTGTGTCCATCAGCTGTATTTTTTCATGTTATAAACTCCTTTGTTATTAACGATCTCCAGTTAATAACATTAGGTTCTGCATACAGGGCCGTAGCCAGAAAAACATTTTGACTGAGTCAATGTCTATGAATAACTTATGACTGAGGCAATCAGTCCATGGTTGAGTTCTCTTCCTAGGTATTAGGTACTATAAACAACAAAAGCCAAAGAAATGACCGAGGCAAGTGCCTCGGTTGGCCTGTTACTATCTACGGCGCTGACATACCTTGTTTTAATTTTCGTCCAGTGTGAACCTATACTAACGAAACCGACGCTTTGTTTCTTCCTTTCTCCACAGAAGGTAGTCCTTTACTTTAAATACAATTATCTTATCGCGTTGCTAGGAAGCAAACAAACGTGATGTAGCTCTTGTTATATAAAATTGTTATATGGCTTTTGTTTGTAGCCAATATAATGCAGAATGCTTACGGATGAAAAGATTCAAGAATTTCTGAAATTTAATGAGGAAAACTGGAAAAATCGAGAATTATATGTAATTATCCCAAAAGAGTTGATTTTTAGCCAGGCCGACATAAAATGCGCGGTTGTCATGGCAGCATCAAAATGGTGGACTTTGACTCATCAAAATTTCCGCGAAAAGTTTCAGCCTCTTAAAGTAAATCGACTTTTAAAAACCTTTTAAAAAGCTATACTAATACTTTAGTTATACTAAAGAAACTAGAGCCTTGAAAGATTTTCAGATAATTCAACACCACTTGTACAAAAAAGAAACAATAGTTTAGAAATCAAAAGTTCGATTTAGTTCGATTCATCTTATTATTTTTGTGCGAGTCCGAGTTGGTTTGATTGCTTAACTCAGTCAAACGCAATCCATGGGAGTTCGATTAAGTTCGATTGAGTCGATTGAAATACAGTTCGATTGGGTTCGATTGATTATGCTGGGCTTCATGCATGGTGAATGAGTGCAAAGCACAAGGTTGTGCACTGTTGTAGAGATTCCAACATATGTCTTGCCATCTTTGTTTGCTCCTTTGACGTTTGCCGGGTTTTATAACCATGATGCCTTTCCATAAACTATCTCGCGATGATTTCAGCTTCAAACCTTCCCTCAGCAGTCACAAGATTCAGTCAGCTTCAATCCCGCTCTCATCAATCACAAAAGACCTAACCTCTTGATCGTAGTCTCTTAGCAGCCATTGAGGATTCTTAGGTCCTGGTTCAAACGATTAACGACAGCTTTTTTTCTTGTTCTCGTCACAGATTTCTCATCGTACAGGTGTAATTCAACTTTATACATTTTAAGTTCTTTTCAAGAATCCATCTCTGAAAATGCGTGCCGTGCGTGCTTGGTAAAGGAGACCCAGTTTCCGATTTGTCAGCGGCGCCTTTACGCACCAATGGCCTCGTGTATTGACCCTCAACCATGGAGGTTGTCGTTTAATTTAAAAGTGTGGTCAGATGGCATTATTCCAGGTAGGGAAATAATAAGTATAGTGTCTTGACTATAACAGCGGACGAAACTGTTCACCGTTTACACATGCCATTGATATCCCATGCAACTCAGTTGCCTACAACCATGGACAAATTGTGTTGGAAAATGATATGAGCAAAAACATGAAATCATAGACGTAATACCTACAGAATAAGTTTCAACACCCCATTCCCCGTTTCACTAGTGTTGAATAATGGTAAAATGCAAGCTTGTGTTAGACAAAACTGTTTTTCAACATTGCACAGGGATGGGTTGGAGCAAAATGTGTATAAAAGGAATTTTTCCAACCCTTATCGCCAAGGTTGTTGGCCAGTTCTACCACACATTACACAGCCTACCACGTAACGGATCTGCATTTAGCGTCTGTAAAACATAGCTGGTGTTAACTGGCAGTAGCTTTTTAAAGTAAACAGGAGCTGAAAAATTTTAAGGCTCCTGTCAAAGCTCGTACACTTGGTGCGTCAAAGTTACTTGAGTAGTTAGCTGGTATCGCCTTTTATGCTACTCGAGCTCAAAGGTAATCAAAGCCCTTGATTCGTGCATCCCAGTTCATGTTATCGTTAGAGGGGGATGGTAAATGGCGTAGAGCGTCATTGTGAACAGACAAGCTCACATTGGAGTGACACCGAGCAATCGACAATCCTTCGTTTTATTCTTACAGACGCTTGACAGGTTAGTTTATGAAGGTGATGTTTAGGTGCCCTTTTTAAGGTAATTCCTCTGAAATAAAACTGACAATAGATTTTCGTTCAAACTTTGCCCACTGAATATTTATCATATGAGAACTTCAATTTTGAAATTAAAAAGGGGGGTACCCATGCTCATTAAGGAGCACTGAGGCATTGAAAATTACCCATTTTGGCATTATTTAATGCTTATTACAAGAACGCATTGCCAGTAATAATTGTAAATTTTTGTGACCGAGGCTCATGAGAACACGTATTAAACTGGAGTCAATATATTGTGTCGGACACAAATAAACTTTTTAAGTTTGATTTAGACAGAAAGCTGAATTCTTGATCAAAATTTCAGCCAAATTTCTTGACATGGTTACCATACGGCAAAATAGAAAAGACCACAGTTTACCTGCTATTTTCGTTATTTATTCAATTTTCAGCAATAGAAATCAGATTATTCTTTCCTCAAGTAAAGTTTATGACAAGTTGATTACAATGACTGGAAAAAAAAGTTGGGTTGCCCGTGCTCGTTGGTGAGCTATAGCCATTTCTTAACTGACAGAGTTCAATATCAAGGCAAATCCGCCATGTTTTCAATATGCGCGTGCACGAGGGCGCGCTAAATGACGCCATAAATTACGTGCAGAAAGGATGCGTAATGCAAATGTGAGGAATGACCTTAAGCCTCTGGCTCGGATACAGAGGGTAACATCATACCACTTTTGAAACTAATAAATTTATTGATCTGACAGATTGATTGATTGATTGATTGATTGATCATGTTCTTTATAGGTCACCAATCAGACTCGCAGTCAGAGAGTCCAAATAACGACTATAATGGCACTTTTACAATGCAACCCTCAAAGCGCGCGCTTGTTGCCGACATGGGTGAGACAGCTTTTGTTCAGTACGTTACCCTGTCGCTAAACTGGACGTCTAACTCGACTGCTCTTCAATTTACGATGGATTACAGCATGGACGGAGTTCACTGGAATGACTACGTCGAGGACGAGCGAGTCAAGGTAAGAAGGAATACTGATAAAAAAATGTTCTAAAAATGGTAAACTCCCTCCCTCCCTCTTGGCATGTACCTTTGGGAACTGTTATTAGACACTGTGAAAATTCTGTTATTAGTATAAATTTACCGTAGTCTATTGTGAATCCGTGAATTTGATTGGCTATATTACCGTTTTCTATCAGCTGATAGAAAACAGTTACACGTCAGTGCACGTCGCGCATCACGTTTGAAACTGATGTAACATAATAAAACAGTTCTTTTCTACGCGTTACTTGGCCTTTTTTTTCTTTTTATGCAATGAGACTACGGTAAATTTATACTAAAACGATCACAGGCGTCCCAAACTCACGATTTGAGGAATCGATCAAATATTAATGATTTATGTACGCGTATCGAGTGGGACGTGACTGCCTTAAGTGCGCGGTGTTGTGTGACACATTGGGCCGTTGAGAATTTGAGCGCTCTACAAGGCATTGTATGGAATTTAAAATAACGAAGGATAAAATCGCACAATGAAATAAATTTTTACTTTTTTTGAATAAAATTATGGCGAGAAAGCTACGACAAACACCTAAAAACCCCTCAAAAACGACGAAATAGGCCAAATGGACAACAGAAATTAGGCAAGGTGAGTTCATTTACTTAATTTTATTAAAAAAAGTAAAATTTTATTTCATTGTGCGATTTTATCTTTCGTTATTTTAAATACCATACAATGCCTTGTAGAGCGCTCAAATTCTCGACGGCCCAATGTGTAACACAACACCGCGCACTTAAGGCAATCACGTCCCACTCGATACGCGTACATAAATCATTAATATTTGATCGATTCCTCGAATCGTGAGTTTGGGACGTCTGTGAAACAATTAGACTACTCGCCCTCATTTTCTACGAGCGCCTCGTTGACTATCTGCTCGTAGAAAACTCGGGCTCGTAGTCTAATTTTTAAATAGTTACTTTGATGCTTTTCCCACTGAGTCTCTGACTAGTGCTGTATTGACTGAGCTCGTTTATTGGGCAACAAAATTTACACTCACGCCAAGGTTTGAAGTAAAATGGCTGCGGGAATCCCAAAGCCGCTTTATTATAAATACCCAGTTTGTAATTCGCATAAAATGCTACAATCTGTTAGAAATATATTTGATTAGTTAAGGTTCAGTCTCTAAGAGGGGATAAGACCCATTTACGTTCCCCCAATCCCTACCACATGTGACACGCATTGTTACATACCACTCTCAGTTATTACAAAACTGTAAGACTAAACTAAGCCAAGTGGGAAAAACATAAAAATTATTTTCGCAAGCATTTGTTCCATTTAGACCCCATGGTTGATACCTTTTTTGGTCACCTTGCTGTTAAACCTTTTGGCACCGTTTTTAGTAGGGAAATTCTGGACATTTGTTCATTGGTGGACTAAGTTGTTCGCTCTGTCGTGCTCTATCTAATATAGAGTGCATGCAATTAATATTGAGAATTTGTTCCATATATAAGAGCTTTAATTAAATTCTGCACCACTTGAAGTGAAGATGGACTCATTTTAAGACCTTTTAACTCAGGGGGCATCGAGACTTGTTGTATTTGGTAATCATGCTCTGAAGCACACCATGCCAAAATGGAAAAAAAATGTTTTTCTTCGCTTTCTTAAGTGGTACTATGACGAAAATCGTATCTTTCCTATCTAAGCCATTTTAAAACATAAACAAGTAGTCTGCATGAAAAAAAAATGCTGTTTACTGTTTTCAGATAAACCTAATTGCAATAAGGTCGTCATAGAAAAAAGCAAAAAGCCAAATAGCAATGAATTAGCATGTAATTATCATAGCTTGCAACATCCACAACACACATCACGTAATGCAAGTGAAATCATTTGCATCAGTTTTTTTGGTGTCATTCGAATACAATTCGAGGCTGATTCATCTCAGTAGCAAATTTCAAACGTGCTCGAATTACAAACATACATCAGATAACTACTAAAGAAATAATGGCAACGTTTTTTTCATAAAATACAGTCTGAGGTAAATTCCAGGGACGTGAAACGTCTTTTAGTTTAGTGCTAAATCACCAACATATTGAAACCAAGTGAGTGGGGAATGGAAAAGAGTTAGTTGCCATGGGAACAGAATATTTTTTTATAGCCGTAGACGTGTTTCCTGTAGAACTATTAGCCTACCAAGTTTCAATGGTCTACGCTACAAATTGGTCAAGATAGCTTTATTCACATACTGGACGTAATATTAAGTTGAGTGTATGATGTCATCAATCATTTATTTGCATATTTTACACATTTTTCAGACCTTAATGTCTCCGGAACTAATGTAGATATTTGCAAACGGTAAACGGAGTTTTAATTCTTTCATAGAATTCTATGTGATACAAATAAAAGATCAAGGGGTAAAAATTTGATCATAGTACCACTTTAACTTAACCATTGAAATGAAACAAACGATAGTGTACTAACACGTTTTTACACCGTATTTTGTTTCAGGTCTTTGAAATAGGCTGGTCACACCCATTTGCTTGTTTGTGCCGTAAAGTGTTCGCGAGGTTTTTGCGGATAAAGATGGGAGAGAAATCTGATTTTGGACTAGTACTTGGAGGTTATCTGGACATAACTAACTGTCCATCGTTGGGTAAGCTTTTGTCGTACGTAGGTTAGAAGTTCGGTTTCTTCGGTTTCTAGGAACAAGACGCCATTAACAGTATTTTTTATTTCCTAGCATAAACAGAATACACGAGATGGTAATTCAGGTCAAACGCTTCACCATGATATAGAACGTAACTGTGTATGGTGTTCATAATTACATTCAAATTTTACGTTACCTTAATTTAGTTTTAGCCTTACATGACGTCTTACATGACGTCTTTTTTCATGGCTGTCAGATCTTGCAGGATGCGTATACTGACAAAATTTTTAATCACTGTAATTTTTATATCTTTTTTTATAACATAGCCCTGAGCGAAGCGCGCGTCCTGATTCAGATTTACTAATACGTTCGATACATTTGCCCGTGGGTTGCACGCTCACGTCAGTAGTATTTGTACTTTTTGTCGGAAAGTTTCATCGATGTTGGCGCTTTTTAAAACACAATTCCTATTTTTCGTCTGTCAGAATATGGAAAAATCTATTCATTTTTCCGGAGATGAGGAGTATTTTTTCTGTGAGCTACCAGATTTGGTGCTCAAGTGTTTCGCCGAGCCTCCACCTAAGAAATTTGCTAATTTAAGGACGTTCGCGCGAAAATTTTCCAGTCGATGGAATTTTTTTTATATTTTTACTGCAGGCAGATAATGAATTACTTGTGCCAGAAATGCAGAAAAAATTGGGGGTCACCGTCTTCGTTTCAGAGAAAAAGCGTGTGGTAAACTGCACTGATTTCGAAAAATTGCCCCGTATAACTGAGCACGGTCTGCAGGGGTTTATAGTTAAAAATATCAAAGGTGAGTCAACAGAGGCAAACGATCTTAGTCATATTTTGTAGAAGTGGGTCTGTTGCATAAATAATTCCAAATGTTACTGACGTTTTTACAAAATTTAACCCTTTAAGAGGCATTTGAAACTGCCGCACAGATGCGCGAAGAGCTAATAAGAACGGAATTCGATGGTGCATTTTGCCAAAAATTCAAACTTCTAGTCGATAGATTTTTTTCATTTTTTCCGTAAACGTAGAAAATCAGTAGAGTTAATGATCCATGGAAAGAAAAATTGGGGTCACCGAACGTCCAAGATCGTTATATCCATGCAAAGCTCTAGCAATGGCCATCCGCCCTATCATTTCCTTATTTTATGACTTAGCGCGCGCGCTCATGGATGACGTGGCATGTGAATTTGCGTGCGCAGTAAGGATGCGCAGAAACAATTAGCGCGAACGTCCTTAAAGTGTCTATACCGCCAACAGGGTTTTTATAGTTATGTTAACTCTATACTGTGTAAAAAGGTATTCTAAGAAAAAAAATTGGATTCTGAGATTTTAACGCCCTAAGATATCGCCTTAAAGTTCCCGCTTCAGCCACGCCCAATGAAGTTGACCGTGAGTCAGTGCAGAAAAGAGTCTGAGTTTCTGAATGGGTCGTGACGTCAAGTCAGGAATCACGAGATCCTTCTAGTTTAGGTAATTGTTGTTTCAGTAGTGGTGAGGAGTTTTTCTCGCCAAAAAACAAACAAATTGAAGTCTGCGAAGCAATGCGGTCGTCAAGCAAGCAAAATAAAAGCATAAAGCTTCGAGATATTCCTGAAGTGACGTCATTCGTCACCAATCTAACATTACGCGGTCATCTTCATTGGGCGTGGCCAAGGCGGGAAATTTAAAGCTTGGCAAAAAGCATCGGAATTCACTTTTTTGGGTTTGAAGACATTTTTAGATGTTATAGAGATGATGAAAACCTAAAATAAATTTTTAGCGGTATAGACACTTTAAGCGAGCAGGAGTTGAATCAACTGGTTGAACAAAGGCACTCCTCACTCAGCACTCGGAGACCGACCACAAAAACAACAAACTGGTCTGTATCAAACTTTCGAGGTTAGTAAAGCCTAGCGGGAATTTCAAAGAGAATTTTTCAGTGATTTTCCGACAATAAAATTCAGCACAAGCTTTCACTGTAAACCTTTTCTGGCGCCGAAAGCCATTATTTTACTTCCGCGAGCAAAACTCGTACATGAGAGTTTTACCAAATTTCTTTCCTAAGTAAAGCCTTGCATACGTATTTCTACTGTTCTAAAAACCTTAAATATAATGCTTTTGCTGAGCTTTAGTGATGAATTATTTCGGTCGGGCCGGGGTCCAGTTTTGCTCGATCGTGAATTGAAGGATTCAAGAACTATTTGTACACAAATATAGGCCTAAGCTCTGGGTAAACGAAGTCTCAAGTAGACGCAAGTTGAAAACCTGGGTTTACTTGCGACTCCGTTTGGCCAGGTCTTGCATGGACTTGCGTTGACGTTCGATGGCTTGCGCTCACTTTGGTCGAGATCAAATTTGCACGCAAGGCGACGCAAGTTTTCCACCGTTTGGTCACTCAACCCAAGTCAACGCAAGATGAGTGACGTCCATTAACCTATTACTGATTAGCCAATGAAATACGGGAAATGCCTGCCTTGGAATGGGTTTTTTTGCGACTTGCGTGTACTTGTGAGGAAACTTGCAAGTCCGTTTGGTCACCCACATTCTCGACCCCAGAGCTCTTGTCTTTTATCACATGACTGACGGCGACAAGAGAGCTCTTCTCGCCGTCTGTCATGCGCAAAAGAGAAGAGCTCTGGGGTCGAGAATGGGTCACCCGACGCAAGTTTCTACGCAAGTTCAACTTGCTGCTACTTGCGACTACTTGCGAGTCCGTTTGGCCAGGGCTTAAGATTTTAATGAACAAAAAAACTTTAGACTCTAGAAAGGGCCAACGGACAAATCAAAAGTACCGGAACCTGGTAGGTTCTGATCAGCTAATTTAAAGGCTTGAAGAAACTGAACACAGAAAGGCTGACCGTACGGTTGGGGTTTATAACTGTTTTGTATTTTCCAATATTTCGTCAGGCACGGCCTGACTTCTTCAGGGAATGTAGATTTTAAACATTTTCCTTAAAGCCTCAGTTTTATGTTTAGTCAAGCTTATTTTACCGAACTACGAAAGTATAGAGATCATTATTTTAAAGTCATTCATGTGTTTAATGTCAACCTTAGACGCGCAACTACAACAAAGCGGAAAAGAAAGCGTAACCAACAAACCTGTTATTGGAGGAGAGCATCTCAAATTAAAAAGCTCAAAGCCATGGTCGAAAACCGATCTAAACTTTTGAAAAACGCTTTTAGCGACAGCACTTTTCGTTTGACGTTAGCCCGCTGTTCAGGTTAACTGAGCAGTTTGAAGTTGTTTGTTTGTCTGAGATGAAGAAAACGTGAATTAAGCTTAACTCGCCGCAGTCCAAGACAAATGCTGTTGCGTCGCTTTGTCTGATTTTTGAATGAACATTTTCGTGCGGTTTTATCGTGCTTTTGACTTCATGTTAGCAGGGCAAGATTCAATAAAAAAGTTTTTAAAAAGCCTAAATGTTATAAGAGAAATGTTAAGCGTGCAGTATTGCCACTATCAAGTTATGGATGCACTTTGGAGGTTTGCTATCGCCTCGGCGGCAGGAGGGAGGGGGTGTCTCCAGGCAAATCAGTTGTTTAGTCATAACTACCAGTGTGACGTCACGTCATACATCGGTGATTTTCGATATGGCGGCCAAATTTTTTTGGTTCGTTAACGGAAAGAAATGTGGAAATTTCTAATTTTTTGATGATTCGATTACTTTGTTCAATGTTACCCAGGATTCAAAATATATGAAAGACTTCTTTGCAGTAATTTTCGGTAGGATAAGTTATTCGAAAGCCTCATATTTTGAGTAGAAACATACAGTCAACTCTCTCGTAAGCGGACACCCTCGGGAATTGAAAAACGTGTCCGTTAGTAGAGCTGTCCGCTTACGAGAATTATTCCCGTAAGCGGACACCAAATAAAAATAGGGTGGATGTCCGCTTACGGGAGAGTTAATTAGCGGGTGTTAATTGTGTTTTATTGCGTAGACAAAAATAGCAACTGAAGATATAAAGCGAAACTCTTTATTACAAATGTTTCGTCGGACTCTTGTTAATGTCAAACGAACGGACAGCTTGCTTTGCCGCGGACAAATTGAAATTTGTAAAAAGCGATCCCCGCTGTTCTGTTGCTCTGTTAAAGGTCATATTTTTGTTGATTTATTGCAAATTAAAGACAAATTTCATTGCCAAGAGTCAATTACGTACATGGTGTGTCCGCTTACGAGAGAGCGTAAACAAAAGAAAAATCCAATTTTCATTTTCAAAAGTGTCCGCGTCCGCATACGAGAGAGTGTCCGTTTACGGGAATGTGTAAATAGAAAGTTTGACTGAGAGGTAAAAACGGGGATTTAAAAAGCCGTCCGTAAGTAGAGCTGTCCGCTTACGAGAGTGTCCGTTAGCGGAGAGTTGACTGTACTAACAAGTGCCTGAGACGTCGACAAAGTTTAATGGATTGACAACGTTTTTCCGGAGCCCACGCAGAAATGGGGAGATGTCCTGATCCCAGAATAGGAGGTTTGGTACATGGTATATTAAGTTTGCTCTGTGCTGAGAATTAAGCCTTCAATACTTGTGGTTCGTCTGAACAATCCCTTCAAAGTTAATGGAATGGCATTTGGAGAGCGACTTCAGAATACCCGGTCACGATTGCGTGACATTGAACGCCCGCAGTTGTGTTGTAGAGCGATATTCACTGTTTACAAACAAGACTAGTCTTTTGATATTTAAATTTTGCCAACCACAGAACAAAAGAATCCTTTGTTTTCGAGAGCCAATAAACTTCTGGTTGGTACATTAATGACAATAGGAGACGTAACGATGAGTATCGCCATTTTATGGGTTGATGAACGTAAGACGAGTAAAACTATTGCTATGAAAGTAAGACGAGTAAAACTCATAGGCGTACGAGCACCCTCGGACTTAGGGGGGCGGTGACCTTATTGCCCGAAAAATTACAAAATGCCCGAAAATGTCAGTTGTATATACGTACTCCAATCGCAGTAAAAACAAAAACGTTCTCAATTCTTACGCCTAATGAAATTGTTATCATTACGGAAACACAGCCGAATTCCGATTTTTTGGAACATCCAAGGGAACTGATGAAAATTGCTTTTAAAAATCGGACAGTTCGTGAAATTATGGCGTTTGACTGAGGAGAGGGAAACGACTATTGGTTCGAGTTATCGGGAGGATCGAAAAAATGAGGGTTAGAGAAATCAGGATTCCACTGTAGTTATTTTGAAACATTGCATACTCCTAGCCTATGACTTCATTCGACAGCCTGGGAAAACCAGAAAATCAGAAACTTATAAAAGAAACAGTTAATTGTTCCTCGTGCGAGAAGTTCAGGAAAAGTTTAAACCGGCACTTTGCGGAGCCATTCAAAAGGGCTCTTTTCAGAGCCACCACAAAGACATAAATCTTGGCAGGAGCCCATCTTGGTCGTCCTTTGCTTTCATCCTTTTGTCACTAATGGAAATAACATCATGGATTCCCACGGTACACATTTAATTGGCATATGGCTCTTCCAAAACAGAATACCTGCAATTGTGGATCCTTAGATCATTTGACCTTAACTCCGATTTGACAAGACAAACGCTAGTGAAAGTAACCTACAAGCCAGGCCTTGAGTACCTTTTAGAATGCTTTCTCTCGAGTACCTTTGCCCGAATCATCAGCCTTTTGCCCGAAAAATCTCAAAATTTTCTGCGACTGGGGGGGCTGCAGCCCCCCCCGCCCCCCCGGCTCGTACGCCTATGGTAAAACTATTGCTCCCACAGTCCCGCAGTGGATAAAATGGATATTAAAACCCCCGGTTTCGGCTCATGGATTATAGAACGAAGTCTTCTCATGTGTAACGCGCTTGTTTCGGCTGATGGATTATGACGTTTGCAAAATACAAGGAAAATTCCAAGCCACTATTCCTATCATTAAAGATTCTTAATATATATGAGTTAAATATATACCTGATGGCACTCTTTATGTACTCATACTTTAATGAAAATCTACCAAGTTATTTTAATAATTATTTTAAATTAAATGAGATGATCCATAGTCACAATACTCGGACAGCCTCAAATATATTTATTGATTATAAAAGGACAAATTATGGGAAATTTTCTTTAAAATTTAGGGAGGCTCAAATTTGGAACAAATTACCAAAGGACCTAAAACTATCAAAATCGTATAGACAATTTAAACAATCATCAAAAGTTTATGTGCAAAATTATATGTATTCCCTAAGTTAGATACTAGTTGATTTCTAAAATTAGCATAACCCGTGTTATAAGAAAATTATATCCATCTTTTATATTTTAGTTATAGTTCTTAGCATATGGGGATCTTCTTAGAAAAGCTCAGCAGAGCTTGCTAGGATCTCCAGCCATTATATAATGATATATATTGTAGCCGATATATGCCAACTTTTGTAAACTAGAAATATAATGGACGAATAAAGAAAAAAAAAATGGATTTTAGAACGAGGTATATTCACGTGTAGCACGCTTGTTTCGTGTATACATTAAGTTTTTCTCTTTTGTTTCCATATGCAAATATTTATTGACTGCGGGACTACGGGAGCAGGCATTTAATGTCACGTAATCGTGGCCGGGTATTCTGAAGGTTAGCCCTTTGGAACACACAGGCAGTCATCTACCCCACAAAATTTAAAAACACATGCATTCAACCAGCTAACAGCTGGTAAACATAGACACTCTTGACCTTTCATGATCACCAATCGAACAAAGTTTAACACGCGAGAAATCAAACCGACATGTACGCCCTCGCACTCAAAAGGATTGTTGAGCAAAATGGCTCATCATATTGAGAAAAACTAACAATGGCTTGAAAGTTTTATAAAAATTGAACAGAACCTCCTATAATGAGGTCCTTCTGTTGAAAACCTGAAGAGAAAACGGCGGGCGTTTTGGGTGGCCTTTACTTGACCGGAAGTCAAGATGGAACGACCATCCTTCCTCGAATTAGATATTCTCATCTTCGTAGGGCTTGACTCGGCAAACATGACATATAGTCGCGGCCATTTTCATTCTTTGCAGACTTGAAGCGTTCATTGCGCGAGTTGTAGTCTTCTTGCCTTCCTCTTAAACCAAAATGTTGAGTCACTAAGTACCAAGTTGTGTTTAGTCGACAAGCCGATCCCGACTCTGGCTCGCAGCTGCCGTCTTTCTTCTTTAACTACTTTAATTCGGTGTAGAAATCTCCGAGAACCTCTTCAAGATGCTCGAGCGAGAGATTTTCAATGCAGCCTTTCGGATTTTTCCTCTCGGTAGCTCACTCCAAATATCTGCGTAGCTAAGTTTTGGTCGATTTTGTTTTTGTTTTTATTTACTACTGCTTCTTCATACAAAGCATTTCTTGTTTGTCGTCAACGGCAAACTTGAATTTATCCGATCAAATGCAACCGATACAATTAAAATTTAATTGTTCAACTATCGATACAATTTGGGATAAATTGATCAGCTTCCAACCAATCAGAAGCGAGTATTTACGGTAGCAGTATTATTATATTAAAAAACAACCTATGGATTAGATGCCGGAGAAAAATTTGGTGCATGTCTCCTGTTTCTGAGGCAAGACTTACGAGTTTAATTTCATACAGGCCCTGGATGGAATGCCAGTACCAAACTATCCTCCTTCCCCCTCCCCTCCACAGCTTTATGCTCGGTTGCCCTGACAGCTCACCGCCAGCAGTAACCACCCCACCCTACTCATTTAACCAGGTGATCGACTACCTCTATTTCTGACTTTATCGGAATCAAGGCATTAATATAGCATTTGTCTCCGCTAGTCAATCTCTCTGATTTGGGAAATTCCCATTTCACTTGAAACTGGCGATGGTTTATTTTACAAAAACAGGATTGGGATTGGAATTCGCAGTAACCTGTGCCCTATCAAAACACAATGACGACGTTAGCTAGCCGAAGCCATTGATTTCTAAGGCAAGAACATATCTGCCCTAATAAAATGCAAACTCTTGCCCGCAGACGCAGCCCGCCTGGCTTGTGTGGAAAACATAACCTGAAATCAATACATCCTATTAGAAAACAGTTCTAAGAAAGCACGCGCGCTGATTGGTTGAAAATCGTGTTTGTATAACTCGATGGAGACACAGAACTAGCGCGCGCTGTTGACGTAGTGATGGCGCGAGCAAAGAGAATTTACATTTTGGTAATCAAAGTTAACAAGTTGTTTTCCTTTTTCCCGTTGTGGTGTTTTCTAAAAGAAATAGAAAACATGTACTTCGTGTTTGTATCGAGTTATACAAACACTCGTGAAAGTTTGGGAGAACTCGAAAAAGCTGTGGAAACACTCGCCTGCGGCTCGTGTTCCCACAGCATTTCTCGTTCTCCCAAACTTCCACTCGTGTTTGTATAACTCGATACAAACACGGAACATGTTTTCTATTTCTTAATTAATAATCGTTTGTTTTCGTTTTGTAGATGCACTGTATTCATTCATCGCCCCCGCCTCAACTTCAGGTGAGCTTTACATGAATTTTACGTCTCTCTTCTGGAATGGACCTTTTAGAGCTTGGTATAAGAGTAGTATGAGATTTTTCCATGCTGGTTCTTCCCAACGTTGAAACTAAAAGAAAGAGAGACACACTTGACCAGATTTTGTAAGCCTTAGCTTTTAAATAAGTGGCGTATATAGATTGTCTTTTTTTTGTCAGTCGGATTTTGTTTCGCGTTTGCATTCTGCCCTGGTACACAATTTCCATGTAACCATAATTTCATTTAAAGTAAAAGCGCTTGCTAAGTAGCAATTCACTCATTCAGAAGCACGCAGATCGTTAGTGCATATGACAAACAAGCTTGCCATCGGTGGTTGCCGTGCTTAAGCTTATTGGAATCGGGCGATCAGGATCCAACTTATTAACAATCGGGCCACCGTGCCCTCTCAGATCCCACCCCAGTAATGTGATTGCATCTTTAATAATTCTCTCAAAGACCGTAAGTATTAAAAGAATATGATGTCGACTAACTTGGGGAGAAGCATGAGAACAGTTTAAAAACTATCAACTCTAGTAATTTACTGAGAATAATTTGTATAACAAGCGTATAAATGTTTTCCTCTTTCCATAATGTTCTTGTCGATATTCATGTTGCAGCTTTGATTCCTTTGAAATAATTCTGCCCTGTGCTCTTCTTTTCGTTTTAATCGTTTTCTCATACAAGTTTATGTGTCTATTTTTAGCTGTGATAAATGACACTACATGGTACGCGGGTTGCTATAACGTGACCAAAAGTGACGCAAGATTGATCTACTCTGGACTCGTTAGCTATGCGGAGATCGACCAAAAAGCTTGTGTTGAAAGGTGCTCTAGGCTTAACTTCATTTACGCTGCCATCCAGTCAGGCCTGTTATGCTTCTGTACAAATGTCCATCCATCAAATCGTATGCACGAGGAGTTTGATTGTATTCTGCCTTACTTCCCAGCGTGGTCACATAACCAGGCTGCAATGCGTTATTACCGTGTCCCATCAGAGAACATTGCCGTTAAGAGCCTGAGCAAATCTCATTCTAGAAGAAGGATTGGTGAGCTTGTAACAATCTCAGTTTCAGTGAATAAAGATGAGGTAAAATGGATGAGATTTACTTTCCATCCAGGGGATGGAAATGAATTTGTCTTCTGTGATTCACCAATGACGCACTTCTATAAAAATCCAGGCACCTACAGTCTTTCTGTTACTGTTGAGGATATTAAAGGTAACAAGCTCAGCTTCAATGACTCCATCCTGATCGCTGATAATCTCACGCAATTTGACTTAAAGTGTCCAAGAGGGGTGCCGCAAGGTCACGCTGTGGACTGCACCATTGAACTTGCGCGAAGTCTGAATGTAACAGGAAAGCTGAGTGTGGAAAACAAAATGATTGCCTTGCAAGAAATCCCAGGTTAGTGTTAATCCTGACTTTTACGTTGAGATAAAAAAAGATAGAAATAAAACTTTACTTAAAGTGTATATGACACAAAAAATATTTTCTGCTTATTTGAAAGGCCTTTCAAAATATAGAAGAATGGCGTTTTTCTTTTTGAAATATCTTTTTTCGTTAAGAGATATTAACGTTTTTCTATTATGCAAATTAGATCAGTGATGATGTCATAATACTGCAACTGAAAAGTTGTAAAAACTGAATAAACGATATCTCTGGAAATATTAAAGCAGTGTTCTTGAAACTTGGCACCATAAATGTTCATCACAAAAGAAACAAATTACACCCTTAGTGTTGTTGCCATAATAACTCTTTTGGCTCCAGTCTCTTTCTGTCCAAAAACCAAATATCACCATTTTCAACCTCCAAAGTGAGACAAAGGGTCCTACTTGGAGCAGACATAGTTCCCCTGTTGTCGTAACTCCCATCAATAGAATGTGTGGGGTAGATGGTTCTTGGTTAAGACAAAAACTGGGAATTTCAGTTTTTATTAAGACAGCACCAGTGGCAAAACTGTTGTCATGGCAACAGCATTAAGGGTGTCATTTTGTTTCTTTTGTGATGGACATTTATGGTGCCAAGTTTCAAGAACACTGCTTTAATATTTCCAGAGATATCGTTTATTCAGTTTTTACAACTTTTCAGTTGCAGTATTATGACATCATCACTGATCTAATTTGCATAATAGAAAAACTTCAATATCTCTAAAACGAAAAAAGATATTTCAAAAAGAAAACGCCATTCTTCTGTATTTTGAAAGGCCTTTCAAATGAGCAGAAAATATTTTTTGTGTCATATACACTTTAAGTAAAGGTATTTAGCACTAATGTGCTCACTGGGGACACTGCAAATGAAAAAACAAATATCTCAAATATAGCATACACTGTTAAGAATCCCAACTGGTGGGAGGCTGACCAGTTGGCTATTTTCACAGTGCGGTCCCGTTTGATCATCCCAGAGAGAACAAAAACATGCTTATCATCTTTGGCGGTCTTTTTGTGTTATATAAATCGCAAAAAATCGCAATTTTGTAAAATGTGCAAGCCGGCACCAGTAGGAGAAAGCAGCATTACAAAGAAGTACAAAAAATCGCAAATTTGGCAATGACAACGAAAAGTCGTAAAGTTAGCGAAACATCGCAAACACTATAAGTTTTGTACAATCTGCAAGCAGAGCTTGCTGGTGGATTAGTATAAAATTGTAAATTTCTCCATAACATGCCGAAAAATCGTTGAGGCAGCGAATTTTTGTATATCTTGTAGAGTTTAAACGAAAAATCGCAAATTTGTTAGATTTGAAACTCGAAAGAAAAATCGTAAATTTGTAACAGTATTCAATCCTGGAAAACACTTTATGATCATAAAGGCATTATGGTAAATGAAAGCTTTGATTTCCGGGTTTCACAACTACAGAGGGCACCACTATGATAGTTTAAATATGCGTTTTTATATTTTTATCTCTTAGATTCATGGATGAGCGGTTTTGGTGAGGAAGTCTTCCGCCACGTGCCAGCAACAAGTGCTATGCTAGAAGAATTAGTGAACAAGACAGAACGACTCTATATACTTACACAGAACCCAGTTCAAGACGAAGGATATATGTCTAACCTGGAGCTAAATGTACTTCAGGCGGGTCCTATAGATGTCCAGGTCAGTGACACACAAAAATTCTCTCTTGTACGGTTTACGTCTTCTAAAGCACTTGAAATTTCCGGATCAATATCAGTATCTGGGCAACTGCGGACCTACCCCTCCCCTAACCCAACAGTAACACTAACTTATTAACTTATTACAACATGTTGGGTTAGGAGCGGGGTAGGTGCGCGGTTGCCCAGATACTGATATTGATCCAAATTTCAAAACCTTTTTTCAACCAATCAATGGAAGGACTAAGCCGGACCCTAAGCCGATGTTCCAGTATCGTTGCGTGGATCCAAAAAATAAATTAACTATCTTGGTGAGAAATAACAGCAGAAAGATGTCCAGGAGGACGATAATGTTATTCAAGTGCTACCCGATTAATGTTACATCGGCTACAGGATACTCTGTTCCACGTAATAGATACATCGCCAAAAAAGTGTCAAAAAATATTTGCTTTAGAGATGAATGCGTTATAAGAGATTGGCTTCAAAAGGCTCCCTCAACTATTTCACCCAATCAGATAGAACTAAAACAAGGACCAATCGCACACTTTTTCCAGTTTTTCGCGTCAGCTTCGAGTTTTGATAATTCAACGGATTGCATATTGTCTGAGTGTGATTGGATAGTCATAGAGTGGCTACTTTGGTTTCTGTCTTACAACACTCGATTGAAAAATCACTAATAAGAGCTTAAGGCTTTTTATATAATAACCAAATCAATGCGCGCGCTCTAATTGGTCAATCAGTTATGGTTTGTTGTGCAGTAAATTGATGGAAAATTCGCTCGTTTTCTGAATTATTATATAAAAGCGATAGACCACAAGTTTCTATGGTTTATAGGCTGATAAACCACTTGGGATGTTGAAAGAACACTCAAAGAATTCGTAAAATCATTCGCCTGCGGCTCGTGATTCACGTATTTGTATCGTGGTCTTCCAGCATCCCGTATGGTTTATCAGCCTATAAACCATGGCACGTATGGTAAATTGCTTTAAAAAGAGCTTATGGGAACGCCCCATTTACTCCCTTTACTCTCACAGTGCATCCGGCTCTACACACGTGTAAAAATGGTTAATAATGCATATTTAATGCTGAAGGCGTAATTAACCCAGCGGTGGCTAGCATCCCATCCATGAGGGAGTATGGCAACACTCCTGGGTCGCTTGATGCTACGGAGAAAAACGGGATAAGCTCCAGCGCTATGGAACACCTGTCCCGGCAGAGATTTTTAGCTTTTAACTTTCTAAGTTTTTACTAAACCAGCAATCTGAACTTTTGCAGATTTTCAGACACAAGGATGACACAGAAATACCATACACTTCAAGAAGTCACATCACTTGCGCATATGAATGCACAGAAGAATTCCGCACGTTTTCTATGGATCGCGGTTGCTGTAGTTCTTCCGCATGCGAGTCAATGGGCTGCAGCTTTGGGATGTCACCCGATCACAATCTGTTTATCGCAGCTGATATCATTATGGCCCAGCACTTGAGTGAAGGATATCATTCCATAGACCTCACCAACGTCACCCAGATAAAAGTTCTTCCTGGTGATATGTTAGGCTGGTATAGCAGTTCCTTCACTGGTAAAGTTGCCGTTACCAGAGAAGCGTCCAACGACCGAGGCGTTGTATTCGAAGGAGTCACGGATGGCTTGACGGCAGGACTAGCAATTGGCCCAGGTCTTCAAAAAACGGCATTCAATTGGACGTTTGCATTAGGAGCTAATGTTGTTCCACTGTCCACTTTCGAAGCGTCATTTAACCTTGAGGAGATAGCCCGGCACCAAGTGACTGTAAGTGTGAACGATAATTTTGGCAATATGGAAAAAGGCAGTGAAGAAATCTTGTACCAGCAGGCAATTTTGGGATTGACTTTGGAGTATCCAGAGTTTGCCTTGATGGAAAACGTTCCTCTTGAACTAAGTGTAACAAATGGAACAAACGTTAGTTACATCGTACACTTTGGCGATGATCAAGTTGAGGAGACTAACCAAACAAGTGTAACGCTCACTTCTACCTCGAAGGGCGTTCAAAACCTCACAGTTACAGCCTTCAATGACGTCAGTACTGCTGTTATTGAGTGTCAAGGGCCATATGTATTAGCTTCGATACAGGCCCTCTCCTTTCTTCCAGTTGAACCGGTCGCCGTCAATGAAAGCTTTTCAATCACAGTCAGTATTTTACAGGGAAGTCTCGTAGACTTGAATGTATCCTTGGGAGACGAATCCCCTGCTTTTAACGTAAGCATTTTTGATGTGAATGACACGTTCGTGGTCGTCAAAAACCACTCTTACAGGAATGCTAGAGTGCATCTCGTCAAAGCGTTTGCTACAAATAATCTAAGTAACTCTTCGGCGCAACTCTATGTTACCGTGCAGGCACCAATCGTTGGTTTACAAGTTTTCACGCCAGAGGGAGTCCACTCTTCAGAAGACGACTTGGTCATGAACATGTCTGTGATTCAAGGCACTGACGTCCAGTATGAAGTAACGCTTGATGGCGAGAACAGGACAGCAAATGGCAGTGCTGCCACTGCCGTGTTTCCCAAGAATTTATTACAGCCGGGTCTGGCTTTACTTACCGTGAAGGCGTACAATTTGGTGTCATACAAGGAAACTACGGAAAACATTTCCATCGAAACGCCCATATTTAATGCACGATTTTGGCTTCATTCTAGATATAAAGCCATCAAAGCAGGAACACCCTCAACGTTTGCTTTCTTTTATAGCAGAGGTTCAAGTCTAGATATAACTTTTTGGAAACGTACGGGCGAATCAGGTTTAACCGTGGCACCTCAAGGAAAAGGTGTCACACTTTTTATACCAGGTTTTGTTTATCCTGATCCAGGCGTCTACACAGCAAGAGTGAATTTTAGCAATGTCCTTGGATGGGTTACTCCCGAGAGAACAATAATAGTTCAACAACCTGTGAAAGATATTGAGATTGTCACCGATAGCCCGATACCTTTTCCACCTGGTGTGGTCAATGTTGCAGTGAGACAGATCGGCGTGATAGCTACTAATGCTACCCTGAAGGTGTCATATGGCGATGGCACAACAATTGAAAGGCTGAACTTTACTGGAGAGTTTAATTCTTCTCACAGGTGAAGACTTTACAAATTTATCTTAAATTTGGAAAAGGGTATCGAGTAATTGTTCCATTTGAAGGCCTCATTTGGTTTAGTGCATACTTCGGAAAACTGCTCTCAGATCCAATTACTTTTGCATTTAGCGTTAGTTGCACGACAAAATAAGATATTTTACTCAGAAAAAGTGAGCATTTTTTATTGCAAAAACACAAAAAAGAACAAACAAAAACATGCCTACAAAGATATATGCTAGCCATAATCACTCATCCTCACCGTCCCAACTGGGACATAAGACCATATCCTTGCAATAAGAATACTTACATTACTTGTAAGTACAACGTCACAATTGCTCTTTTACAATACCCACAGCTCCATGTGACTTAATTACAAATAACTCTATTTATTTTGCTTGCAATAACAATACACCACTTTGATTATTGACGCTATTCTCATAACATGCACTAATAGGTACAATGAAAGCGCTACTCTACTCGCAAGAAAGAAAAAAAATATTACAATTATAATACGGTACTTACAAGGTTTCCTTGTTAGTCAGGAAAAGTGTTGCGTGTAACCGAATTTAGACTAGAGCAGTGCATCATTTTCGGCCCTCAAAACGTCGAGAGTGAGAGAGGGAAATTAGTTTGCGGTCAAGCTTAGTCGTTATTCTTTTCTCACTTGGTTCACCTATTTGCTCGGCGGCTTCTATCAGATTACAAGCTGATGACTCCCTGTTTGCTTCGATCTGTTGTCGTCTAAAACCTGAAAAATCTACCAAATTTACTTTTCCTGACCCTATTTGAGACAAACAGGGGGGTGGGGACTAGCTGCATTTTATGGGTGACAATTGCCAGCTATTTGCTGGCAAACTTCTTTTTGCAGACAAAAAATCCGACCTAAGTAGCAATTGCATGCATATTTCAGACCAGACCTTCAAAACTGTCGACTTGGTTTGCGCCAGTGTCAGTAACAGGGATATATGTTTCTACTCAGAGGTAAAGCTAACTACTGAAGGCACTGCAAGAACAAATCTTACTTCAGATTAACATGCTCGAAATGTATAGCAAGTTTTAGATCACAATCGTAGAAAAAATATTCCGTTAGGTGCCGTACATACTAATATAGCTTATGTAAGGGCACCGCTCGTCATTACAATAGAAAATGAACGACAGATTCCAAAATTCTCTTATACACTTTCTGTAAAGCTTTGTCTTAACCGTGTCTAACGTTTACTTGCAGATACTCTACGTTGGGAAATTATAAAATTGTAGTAGATGTGAAAAATTTAGCCAGCAACGAATCGACAGAGACTGCGGTTAGTGTTGTGAAAACTGTTACGTTTCTGTTCATCAAGGCAACGACA
>JAHPZR010013456.1:47500-55000 GCA_019787425.1 Platygyra sinensis
CTTTTTTAAACAATTTTACACGGATCGAAAAGGAAAGTTATTAATTAACTAATACATTTGTGACATAAACAATATTAGGTGAGGGAAGCAACACTGACTACAGAAGAGCTGCAGTCCTTGACTTCTAAAGATGGCTTACTGACCAACATGGTCATCTCAGGGGACACACAGGGTATCGCTCAGCTTATAACTTCAGTCTCCACGATACTTGATAACCAGGCTGCTCAAGAGAAACTCAACCAGGACAGCTCGAAAGGGGGAGATGGGGAGCCCAATTTTGAGGACAAAGAGGCAAGGAAAGCACGTATGAAGGTTTGTAAAGATCTTCCATATAGCCCTTCGCACTGTAATGTGAAAGCCTTGATTTCTTTTTCAATGGAAACAGTGTTTGGTTTCGTGATTTATAAATGTCATAAACTCATGCTCAACAAATCAGCCAAACGAACTTGGCGCTTAAGTCCATTATACTACTATTCCCTGAAACGTCTTTTCTCAGTTCGAATTAAAGTCGTGCTCAATAGCAATTTAGAAATCCTTTCCTCTCAATGTGAGATAACATGGCGTTTTCATATTTTCGTTCAATTAACACTATGGGCGATGTAGTTGCAGTTTTATCTCTTCTCGAGATAAGCCCAGCTGGTTAAAATCTAAGCAATATAATAGATATTTTTTTCATATTGACGGGTTTTTTTTTGCTCGGTCTCCAGATAAAGGAAGACTTACTTGGAGTTCTAGTGGATCTTGAACCTGAATCTATAGACTCTGCAGGGCTACTGATAGAGGCAATGTCATCCGTTACCAATAATGTTGAAGAATTGTCAAGCAAAGCGCAGGTAGGTCAAACATCTCGGGCGTACAATTCGCGGCTGTAGATCACGACGTTTCTGTCTAGCGCTACAGAATCCTTGAAGAAGGGATCGAATAAAATGACTGGTGACGCTCTGCTACAGTCAGTCAGAGGCGCCACGAACCTCTCGTAAGGTTTAACAGGATTGGCCGAGAAAACAATAGAATAAACAACCGAAACAATGGCCCTAGTCCTGAAAACAATAGAGGTGGATGAGTCCGGGAGCAAATAAAATTAGAGGTTCCGAAGAGGTGCGTGACTACTGGTCAGTCAGGCAGGTAGTCAGCCATTTGGTTAGTCAGTCAGTCAGTCAGTCAGTCAGTCAGTCAGTCAGTCAGTCAGTCAGTCAGTCAGTCAGTCAGTCAGTCAGTTAGTCAGTTAGTCAGTTAGTCAGTCAGCCAGTCATTCATTTATTCATTCATTCATTCATTCATTCATTCATTCATTCATTCATTCAGTCAGTCAGTCAGTCAGTCAGTCAGTCAGTCAGTCAGTCAGTCAGCCAGCCAGGCAGCCAGTCATTTGGTTATTCAGTCAGTTAGTCAGTCAACCAGCCAACTTCATTTGGCATCCAAAACCTTTGAATTGCAAAAGGTCTGCATTAAAGGTTTTGATAATTCAGTGTGATTTCAGTTGATGATGTTTCTACATCATCACTTTAATTTTATGTTTTTTTTTTACATTTTTTGCCATTGCAGAAGAGCATACTAAGTGTTTTAACGAAAACTTTAACTACTCTCTCGGCGAAGAAAAGTGCTGATTCACTAGCTGCCATAGAATCAGTCAGCAAGGGCATGGTACAAAACCTAGGTAAGTTTCCTTTAAAATTGAAGTGCTTCTTGACCTAAACACTATTGTAGTCCAATATACTAAAAGTCATAGCACAACTAGTCCAAGCGAGCGCTATTTGATTAACATTTTTCTGCTCTTTTGAGATTTCAGACGTTACTGCTTACATCATTTGCTTCCAGATTTTATTAGCTAATAACAATTAATTAAAATAAAGCTTGTCATTGGTAGATGTAGTGTGATTGTTTAAGATAACAAAGACTGTCCATCCAGAACTTACTTTAGGCACACATTAGAGCAAGGAAAGAGAGGGGCTCTCTTATATGGGCTATAAAGGTTGGTCTTAAAATGGGCATAGATTTTTCCCAATTTGGTCTGAAATAGGGCGTGTTTTTCACTATGGCTTGGCAGTGCCGGGTATTTTGAGTACAAGGAACTATTTTTTCTGCGTCAACTTTGGCAAATTGGCAGCCCTTCTTGAATCTTTACGCAAATGGACTAGTCCCTATATGGCTCTTGATTATAGGTAACTTGTTTGGAGCTTCAAAACATCGACAAGATAGTACTATACAGCAGATGGCTTTACTAAGGGACAAGGACCAATCAGAAGACACAGCACAACAGGTTAGTAATACTGCCAGCGTTTCCTTCTAACGAGTCGGACATTTTCGGTCCCTCCCATTGGACGTCTAAGTTTCCCAATCTCCGAATTGCTCTTTTAAAGCTTTGAGTGCCCGGGTAAGAACTCACTCTTCCTTTTATTTGCAACTAGTCCGTTCAATGTCGATACGGTTATCTGTTGTTATTATACATCAGACTCACTATGAAAAATCTGATTGGTCGAGAGCATTCAATCAATTCAAAATAGCTTGTGAACTTGACAGGATAAATGCAATATCTGCTGCAGATATTGCATTTATCATGTCAAGTTCAACGCCTGCCTGGTTACTAAGCCCCTTGGAGTGTTCTCAGAAACAAAATGGCTGAACGCTTCGCTTCTGTTTGAGATGAATTATGTGAAAAATGTATAATAAAACAATTATTGAATTCGGTTTTCGCATGATATCATGAATTATCAAAACCTCGTGTCTGTGTTATCCGCCTCAGCCTTCGGCTTCGGCAGATAACACAGACCTCGGTTTTGATAATTCATGATATCATGCTCAACCTCATCCGATAACTGTTTATTATGTGTTCCATTCTGTTTTGCGCTGTTGTCATGAAGCTCTCTAAAACCTGTAATTTCATTGGATCTTGTAAGTACGAAGCTCTATTGTTTTAGGGGTAGGGTCCATTGTTACTATTGTTGGTATACAGCTGTTTCGAGAAAAGGTTGTCCCGCCCTTTTGTGAAAGCGTACGCGACAATGTCAATTGACATTATGGGTAGTAAGAGTTTGGCTTTGCGTGATTGAGGCTCAGGGCGATTCAGCAACAAGGAACGAGAAAGAACGAATACATGTGTTTGTGCTGTGTCCTTCCATCACGCTGAAACACCTTGAGTTTTGCTCAAACAACCGTAAAACCACCATTACCCAAAACTGATAACTTTCGACATTGTCGGGTAGGCTTTTCCCCGTTTGTAAGACAACCTTTCTGGAAACAGCTGTATCATTTTCTCAACCGATCCTGTGAGACGTTCCGAAGAGCTTTGTGGCGACCCGTTTGCACTGACATTTTGCATGAACACAAAACATGTAACATAGTGCACAGCAGAGCTCTACAATAACCATTAGTGTCTGTATGTACTGCAGAGGAGCTTGAGAATTCCTCTCCTCGAGGAGAGTACCGGAACCCAGTTATTAGATACACTTTTGTTGAAGTAAAATATGTCAAATGTTTGAGGAAATTTACGTGGTGAGAGTTGAGTTATATATCATAAAGAAAGCTTTTAAGCTTATACGCTTCCTTATCTTTCTTCGATATTGTTCAGTCGAGGAGAGGTAAGTGTTGTGGGACTCGAAATTCCCTTCTTTTTAGCATTCCTTGTCCGAGGTAAGAGCACTACCGGAAATTGGATAGTTGCTGTAGTGCAGTTTTAACTTACCTACTTCCCGTGGGGAGTGTTAATAAAGTTTGTATTGTATTGAAAAAGAACTGTTGCAAAAAGTGCACCTGCTTTTTCATTATTCAAATTATTCTTTTACTTTAAGATGGCCAATCTAAATAGAGACAGTGCTGAAGAAAACGAAATTGTAAGTAGCCCGACACACATGCACCCTTTCAAAACGGTACTAATATGATAATGACCTCCAAAAATCAAAACATAAAACACATATTTAATGTTTTAGCATTGCTAAAGAGATTCCTATTTCAGTCGTCACGAATTAGAAACTACAAACGAAGGCATGCACAAGGTTTTTATGCCAAAAAGAAAGAAGTTTGGCAGACTTTTTCAAATTCTGTGGTCATTATCTCGGGAAATTATCCCACTAAAAACGTCCTTCGATTTCCCTCCAATAATCACTTCCCATCTTCAATATGATTTTCAAGTAGTATTTTGTGCGAGCAGAGGAAATCGGTGATAATTTTTAGCTCTGTATTGACTAAAACATAGGAAAATCACCTTGATAGGGTCCCTTCAAGTGAGCAGCAACTCTTATTCGTTCGCTTGTATTAGAGCCCGCACCAGGGTTTGACCCCTATCACCACTGGAACAGTATGTCGCTCATTTGATTTACTCCCGGTGATGAGCTCAAAAAAGAATTCTTTGGAAGTTGCACATTCAATTCCATACACTAACCACGATAGAGATTCTTTTCTATGGTATTTGGCATTTTTTCAGGCTCGTAACATGACAAAGGCCGCCATGAAACTTTTAGACGATATACTAAACATGCTCGTGGCATATCAAGTGGCTGGCCAGGAACCTGCGTTGCTTTCGAGTGATCGCATGTCCGCACTTGTCTCGAAAGTGGACCATAAAGCTCTCGCGGGATCCAGCTTTTCCATTGGTGGAGGATCCTTCGTTCTCCCGTCTAATGAGGATGTTGTTGGAAGTTGGGCAGATGAAGATTGTTACCTCGTAGCAAAGGTATTGGGATATACTGCATCGATGATATCATTGGTGGGCTTTAGTTTCATACCCTAGCGGGACACAAAATGATCACTCAGCTGCAGAAAGTTGGTACAAACCTTCATGGCTATGGTCGTGACTGGTTTGTTCTTAAAGGCAGAAGCTTGTATAAGTGGCAATCCAGGTCGCAAATGATGTTCAGTTCGGGGAGTAATCAAGGAATCGCTGCTAATTTCGTTGAGATAAATTTGTTCAGGATTGACTTTTAGTTCTTTATCGTAGTGGTGCATGATGGGCAAGAAAGTAGGAAACTTTCAGTTCCTGGATAGTTTGAAAGGAAAACTATAAACGAAATTCAAAGTTATTATTATTCAACTTTCATACACTGCACGAATTCAGATTTTCTGATTGGTTGATTTGTACCTCGTGATACTGGGTTGTGACGAAACAAACTCCTTGACGTCATTATCATGGTGTAATATCCGTGGTGTAAATTCATTACACCACTGTCATTACACCATGGCTACGGCTGACTCAAATTTTGACGATTTTTGTTTGCAGTGTATTCAATTTGAATAATAAAAATGTTAACGCACTCATTGCTCTTGAATTATCGGGATTTACCTGCACTCGTTCACTAACAATGAACTCGAAATGTTCAATATCGCACTCGGCGGCCTTGTGCGGTATTGAAATTTCTCGTTCATTGTTAGTGAACTCGTGCAGGTAAATCCCCATAATTCACTTGCTGAATGCGTTAACCTGTAATTATCAACTGGTGGAAAGTGAACTGATCAATATGACACGAGCGTGTAACAAAGAAAAACTGATCATCATGAGTAGTGATAAGTGAATAAAGATGGTGAATTTTGAGCTCGGTAACGAAATTTGAAAGATGAATTGATCTTTAACATGACACGAGCGCAGGGCAAAGAAAAAAATCTGAGACCCCGATAGGAATCGAACCCATGAACCAATGAACACCGGGCGGGCGCTCTATCCACTGAGCTACGAGATCTCATGAAAAGCAAGGCCATTTAACTGAGTTCATATAGGAGTTCGAGAGGTCATGGATTCCATTTCTGTCGGGGACTGAGAATTTTGTCTTTGTCCCACCCTCGTGTCATGTTAATCAGTTCACTTTTCACATTTCATTACCGAGCTTAGAATTCACCATCTTTATTCATTTATTATCATTTGTTAAGAAACATGCATTTCAAACCAACATTGTTAACTTTCAGGGACTAAATGCCAAAGACAACCCTTATATTTGGGATAAGTCATCTTCTGAAGTGGACAGTAACTGCCTTGGCCTCAAGTTTGAAGACTGTCACGGAACGCCAGTCAATGTCACGCATCTGCAGCGTCCTATTGTCATCACTGTCCCGCGAGATGAGGCTGGAGAGTTACCAGAGTCGGGTAATTTTACCATTCAGGAGAACACAATGACAACACATAAATTACACATCGAGGATTCCAGTTATTCAATCAACGCTGTTGTGCATCCCGAGGCAGTTAACTGTACCCATGAATTTAGGATATTTCTTCGTGAGAATAAATTTCCAACGACGGAGGCATTTGACTTCAATTGGACCATGAGGGTGATTCCTGGCATTGCCGATTGGAGGCAAGGTTTTCCATTGTCTGTTTCTAATTTTCAGTTAAATCGTTCCAGCTCGGACAAAAGAGTTTACTATTTGGGTTTGTATTTAACGCGTCACGATGAGTCGCGAACAGACGAGAAATGCTCTGGAATGAACTACAAGTTGTTTTCTTTTCTTTCGTCTTGCAACTTCTGGGACGAGCTAGAAGACAAGTGGAAAGTATCAGGTTGCGAAGTAAGTATTTTAAGGTTCCCCTTTTTAATTTTAAGAATACCCGGGGAAGGGACTACCTCTATTAAATCAGACTGACGATCAAAGAAGGGCCGCTCGTCAAAATATTTTCGGGTTGGGCGTCGTGCTTTGGTAATGCTGTTCCACTTGAGGTTTTCTCAGTTGCTACCTATTACCATATCTCTCAGAATACACTTTCAAAGCAGGCCGCAGTTACATAGCAACTGAAAAGATCCCCATCACTTTTGAAGTCCTTTATATGGGAGCCGGAATCCTCCGCATAGGTTTATTGGAAAAACACAATATATACCCCCCTCCCCCGCATAGCCTCTTCTGCGTTTAGTTAGTCAGGGCGCAGCGCAGAAAACAGCAAGGGAAAAAAAAAATTAAAAAAAGCGCCGCGAGAAGAAGCGAGAGAACGCCTGTGGGCGAACTTAACAAAATGTCGTTCCGGTATACCAGGATCTGGTATACCCTCTGATTGGTCAATTTTGACAGATTTTGTCAACACTCGAGCATTACTGACGCAGATGAGATACAGCTGTTTCGGGAAAGGTTGTCCCAAAGAAGGGTAAGAGCGTACACGACAATGCCGAAAGGTAGTATGGGAGATATTCAATAAAATAAACTCATACGCTTTTATGCTTCTTTTGGACAACCTTTCTCGAAACAGCTGTATACGATATGGCGGCGGCCAGAGACCTTCAACGAGTGACGTGGTGTTCAAATCTGTTATAAACAACAAGCTAAAAGATTTCCCCAAATGAGCATGTTTCAAAGGAAGGTTGACAACTGAAAACCATAAGCCGGCGGTCATGTTACGGGTCTCTGTAGGCAGTCTATATAAGTGGGCGGAATGACGTTTTGTGAAGTTGCCCAGAGGTGTTCTTTCGAATTCGCTTCCTCTCACCGCGCTTTTTCTATTTTTTCGCGCGCTGTTTTTCGCGCTGAGCCTCAGCTAACTGAACGGCTGGAAGAGGCTAACCCCTCAAAGCATTAGCGTTTAAAGGCATA
>JAHPZR010013456.1:60000-65000 GCA_019787425.1 Platygyra sinensis
GGAGAGATAAGAAAGATTTGGAAAAGGTAATTTTAGTTTAGGATGAGGTCATTTGCCAATTCTTATCAGATGACGTAATAGGTTCTGTAAAGTAGTAACCGTACCAACAGTCTAGAATTCTGTAAAAGTGAACTATTCAGACGTGTAAAAAGCGATTTTTGCTCTCTAAAGCTAACAACGCGAAACAAGAACAGTTGCAATTTTTTCCAATTTGATTATGATTAGTTTTTTCTTTGTGTATTTCAACTTGTTTTCAGCTAACATTGTAATTACTTTTCTTTTAGAAATGATAAGTACCAAGTTTGTTAACATTACATTATGGCAGATAAAATCAAAACTGGTCTTAATGTCAGTCTAGAGAAATAGTCATCCGAATAACTCTTATTTGACGCAGACACAAGTACAAGCGCAAGCATAAGTATAAGGATGAAAGCTTTTCCTATTTTGTATTTGCACTAATGCTTGCCTTTGCGCTGCAACAAGTGGAAACGAAATACTGCTCGCATAACAGAAGCACAAGGATATTTATTACACGTGGCTGTGTCTGGAGACTGAAAACACTGTATCCAGATTGTGCCTGCGTTTGTGCCTACGCTTGTGCTCCCGTCGCTTGTGCTTGCGTCGTTGATCTAAAAATTACAAACACGGTGACACTATAGAGGTTTTCCACAGCAGTCATGTTGCATGGCAGGAACAATGAAAATATTTTGCATAGGAAAGAACTTTTTCCATGAGAAAAAGAAACTATTGTTCCTGCCATGCAACATGGCTGCCGTGCAAAACCTCTATGGATACTAAAATTGTTCCAAATATGCAAATCCATGCATAATAGAAAAACTTAAAAAAATGAGCCACCCACCTTGTCGTGACCCTGACCAGCTCTCTGTACGATTACTTTGAATCTCATTTGTGTTGTAGATCGGTGTCACTCCCCTTCTTTCAAATGACCCCCGCGATACCTATGGCTATGAGATCACTCTGCAAACTGGATTCCAACAAAAGTCTAGAACAACTGCTGACGTATTTATCCAGTTGATTGGCACTTTGGGTGATAGCGAGCCCCGGATGTTAAAAGATCCAAGACGCCCCAAATTTGGACGTGGAGAAATCGACCAGTTTCTGTTAACAGTGCCACAGACCCTCGGGAGCGTTAAAGAGATACATGTCTGGCACAACAATGCAGGGAAATCCCCCGCCTGGTACCTATTTCGAGTGCTCATCCGGGACCTACAGACAGAATCCAAATGGTGGTTTGTGTGTGATCAATGGCTTGCTGTTGAGGAAGGAGACGGCGCAGTTGATCGCAGACTTAAACAAGCAACGAAAGAGGAGTTGACCAAGTTTAATATCTTATTTGTAAACGCTACCAGGAAGAATCTGCTAGATGGGCATCTTTGGCTTTCAGTGTTTACTCGCCCACCGAAGAGCACATTTACTCGAGTCCAGCGGCTGTCCTGTTGCCTCTCTTTGATACTAACAACAATGCTGGCAAACTTAATGTTTTATCAAGCTGGGGCTGATGATACTTCAACTTCAGACCAGTCAATTCATATCGGGCCGTTTATTTTCAGTGTGAGACAAATAATGATCGGTGTACAGAGTAGTTTCGTGGTGCTGCCAGTTAATATGATTATTGTGTCGATTTTTCGCAAGCTTAAACCAAAGGAGGACAATTCAAAGTCTAAGAAATATGAACAGGTCGAGGAAGAAACAAGCTACTCCAACCTAGATTTGACAAACGCTGAGCCCTCCGGAAACGTTGACCCCAATTTACAAGTGGCCAACATTAACTCGACCGAAGACAGTCGGGATAACTCGGTGAAAAAAACTTTTAACTGGAAGACTCTTTTAAGCATCATCAAGAAGGACGACGACTCAGATTACGAACAAAAGAAATCTAAAAAGAAGTTCTTGTTCCCTTACTGGTGCATCTACATTGCCTATGTGTTAGTGGCTGTTTCGTCATTGACATGTGGTTTCTTCTGTATGCTGTACGGCTTCGAGTTTGGGAAAGAAAAGTCAGAGAAATGGCTAACGTCAATGCTGGTTTCATTTTTTCAATCCGTAGTCGTCATCCAACCATTCAAGGTACTTCTTATTGCAGCTTTCTTTGCGTTGATAATAAAAGATCCGAACAAAGAGGAAGAGCAAGAGGAGGCGCTCGATCCTGCTTTGAATGCTGACGAAGAGTTAATTGAAACAGGTGGCGAGAGAGAACCACGAAATGTCAGCTTGCAAAGCAAACCACCGGATGCCAAGAAGCTGGAAGCTGCAAGAAGGCTACGACTAAAGCAATGCGAGATGAAAGCCATTATAAAAGAGATCATTACACATTTCTTGGTGGTTGGTATTGTTCTGACTGTTGCCTATGGAAACCACGACGACAGATCTTTTACAATGAGCAACGAGGTTAAAAACGTTTTGGTGGCTGGAGATCCAAACATGGCTTCATTTGACGTGGTAAGATGAAAGAGTCTGAAGAGCTTTCTTTAGTGGTCTTGTTCTTAAACCTGTAAGTTTAGGAGCATTGTTTTCACATGGCAATTTTGTCTACGTCCGTTATTGCAATGAAATGTTATAGAATGCTGTCTTTAGAGGTAGCTAAATTAGTGTCTGCATGGTAACTGCTCGGTTTATCGAAAAGAACAAGAACTTAATGTTTCTTTTCATAATAGAAGGAAAGTTGTCCCATTTGATTGCTACCGAATGAAAGGTTCTTGATTTACGTATTAAAAAATAAACAGATTCGAAATACATTCCAATAGCCTTGCGCACCCATGGAATATCATTACGTAATTACATAATACATAATCAGTTAATAAGTTAATCAGTAATATCAGTTGATAATCAGTAATAATCAGGTAATAATCAGTTAATAATCAGTTAATCAGTACATAATGAGACAACTTAAACCGAAACTTGAAACAACTTAGACAGACAGACAAACAGACAGACAATTTGGTTTTATCAACTGGGTTGATAATGTGAATTGATCACCGTAAAGAGAGAAGCGAATCCTCCGACGAAGGGCTAACGCTCAAATCGTCAGCTTCCGAATTTCTTTACGGTGGCCAAGGCACATTATCAACTCAGTTGATAAAACCAAATTATCTTGTAATACTCCCACCGACGCACCACCACAGTTTCTTTAAAAACTTAACCCCTTTAAACAGACCGACAGACGTACAGGTAGACGGACAGACAGACGGACAAACAGACGGACAGACACCTCAGGTAAACGGACAGACAGACAGTCCGACATACAAATTGACAGATATAATAGCTGGATTACTAGGCCAGTGCTATTTTGGCCAATAACCAATTCTATACGCTTTGCAGGTGAACAGAAGAGAACTGTTTTGGAACTGGGCAACAACAACCTTAATTGAAAGTCTTTTCCCCACAACTGCGCTACACGAATACCCGTATGTAGGGATTTTCAAGACTGAAGAAGTTTCTAACGTGTTAGGAGTTGGCCGCATCAGACAAATCAGGATGAAGAAAGGTGGTTGTTTTCTTCTTCATTGTTTATAAACTTTTAGGTCACCTCCAGGACGATTCTAAAATATTTCATTTTCGTAAATGGCATTCAACTTTACACCAACACTAACAATGGGTGAATCTGTCTCAGCGGCCAGCCTATGAATGAACTCGTGAGAGTTTATTGTTTAGCTTGTAAGGCATATTACAGTTGAGTTACTTATTCCTCGACGCTCTACCTCCCCATGAGTTACAATTTTAAGATATGCCTTGGAAGCTATAACTAGACTAAATAACGATTTATGTTGTCGATTTAGTGTCTGCGTGTAACAAGGTGAAGTTAAACCTCCCGTAGGCGAACACCCTTGAGATGCACTCTGAATAGAAGAGGTGTGGAGGTTATTAACACTTTGCAAACCCACGTTGGCATTATACGCAGCTAAGCAAATAACTTGTGTCCAGCTGTTGAAGGTGTCCAGCTATTGGAAGCCTGGATAGCGTGTTCACACGAGCTCTGAGACTAGAAAAAGTCCGTGATTAGTATTACTTATAGAAGGTGTTTTAATAATCGTTCTTTAATCGCACGACGTTTCATCTTTGTTATCAGGTACATGCCAAGTTCCGAAGAGTTTCTCCAAGTACATAACAGAATGCAACGACGTTTACTCCTGGTCAGAGGAGGAGCGAGGAAACTTCGGAATAGGATGGTCTATTCAGTCACAAGAAAACGAAACCGAAATAGAAAAACCCCAAGAAATGCAGCCTGCTTCCCCATGGCAATATCAAAGTGTAATGGAAGCGAGCAGTTTTCCATATTTGGGAAAAATGGCTTCATATCGAGGAGGGGGGTTTATTATTGAACTTGGCCCTGATAAAGTCACAGCTTTAAATGAACTGAAGCACCTGGAAACTAAGGACTGGATTGACAGATACACCAGAGCGCTGTTTACCGAGTTAAGTATTTACAATATCAACATTAACCTTCTGTGTGTGTGGTGACTTTGCTGTACGAAGAGTTACCCACTGGCGGTGGTGAAACGTTCGTCAATATTCAAACGATCCGGGTTTACAGATACCTGGGAAATTTCTCAGCTGCTCTCATGACTTGCGAGGTCATTTTCGCTTTTCTGCTTTTAAACTGGATCTTACGAGATGGGAAAAAGACTGTGGAGAGAAAGAATATCATTTTGGAAGAAAACGTGGAACGTCGTCGATATAGCTATCACGGCCTTGTCAATAGCATCTCTGTCACTGTATTTCGCTCGACTGGTCTTTCTGAATTCCGCTGTCGGAAAGCTACAGGAAGATCGCTCTAAATTTGTCAGCTTTCAGTACGTCGTTGTCCTGGATGAAGGGGTCAATGCTATGGTTGCACTGGTCGTGTTGCTCATCAACCTGAAGTTTCTGCGAATGCTAAGGTTCAATCGAAAAGTCTCCGTTTTGTCCAGTACAATGAAAGTCAGTGCCAGTAAGCTTGTAAGCTTTATGTTGATGTTTCTCGTGATATTTTTGGCGTATTG
>JAHPZR010013456.1:70000-75115 GCA_019787425.1 Platygyra sinensis
ATTGAATTTTATTTCCGTACCCATTTTAGTCTAAAGATTTTAACCGTTAATTGTCGTTTTTGGGTCACATGACGTAAATTTAAAATGTAACAATTCTTTATATTGTTAAGGATTCTGGTTTGATTGTATCCTAAAAATTTCAGAAAGATCCCACAAAAACTTCTCTTTAAAACAAAAATATGTCATATTAAGAGGCGAACCATGCCTTAAGTTGCCTGAGGCGGTCAAGGTAGATGGATTTTGGCCTTGTTCGTTTTTGGACCAATCTTCAGCTATCTTGCTTGATCTTACGCTTGATCAATAACTCATATATATTTTTAATCCACCCGAGCAAGATGTTTTCTTGGTTCTTGGAAAGTTAGATCTGCTCAACTTTGTTTCGGGCAATGAGATTTTTTTAAGTTATTTTCAAGGCCATGGGTACTGTGTTTGGGAAGACTTATCTTCTAACTTAGTAAGAGAGCTTAGAAGCACTCAATAACAGTTCAGTGAAAACATCGTAAAAAGTGCTGATTAAAAATAACATATCTTTTAAGCTACATGGTAGAATTGCTTAAATTAGTGTGACTCTGTTCGTTGAAGAGGATGTCATGGTGGTCTTACTCTTTGGAAGAAATGGTCTTTTAAAATTCCTTATTATTAGTACCACAAAGAACGAACGATAAAAAATTATTCGTCAGCTGCAAAGAACACAGGGAGTAGAGGAGTTCCTTTCGAATGAATAAATGAAAAACGTCTTACCTCTTTCAAATGCACTGTTGCGTAAATTCTTCCGGCCAAAAAAGCTCATTTCCGAGTCAGCATACATTCATTTTCGCCGGTCCACTGCTCCCGAACTGATTCGATCGTGCGAACCGCCATTGTATTTAAACGTATTGACCACTGACTACTGCGACCGCAGTCTTCCGTTGGACGAAGTCCAACGGAATATCGCCCGTTTCAAAGAGGTAAGACGTTTTTTATTTATTCATTCAAAAGGAACTCCCCTGCACCCTGTGCAAAGAATAGACTAATTTCATCCATCTTTTATGAAACGAATTTGCAGTTGCCACTGAATCGTGTCTTGTGTGGTACTAGGACAGCGAGGAGTTTCTCTTAGTAATGGGTAAAAGGACATTTTCAGTGAGAATTTAATTTTCCGACATGGAAATTAGCCCATGCTAGGCGATCGCTGCTTTACTGATAGACGCATGAACATATGTTTGGGAATGCAATCGCAAAGAACCGTTTGGATACTAAAAATATACGCAACGCGCTATTTTGTATTGCGAGTTGCGTGCGCGCACTATCGAATACAATCCACGTAGCAACATATGATGTAATAGTCGATATTTTGGCGCACGAGGAGAGAGATTGTGATCAAACTCTGTAAATCAGCAGTAAATATTTTCGCTAAGCTATGGTCTTTTCTTGTGGGAAGCCAGTTGATGATCGGCATAATCTGAAGAATTTTGCATGTTTAAACTGCCTTTGTAGTCTGTTGTAATTTCCCGTGCGACACGAACCTTATGGCAAACGGAAGACAAACCACACTGAAGCTGCGATTCATTCTTTTGTTACTCTATTTCTCAGCTATCGCAGTTCATTGTCTTTTGAATGACAGAGAAGTAGAAGTCGTCAAATCAGAGTGGTCAAATGTTCCAGTAGCCATTAGACACGTTGAATTTATCGGAACCGTAGACAACGGCACGTTGGATTGTTTCATTTCTGGCATCTCTGAGTATCGATGGGAGCTCATTAATAAAGCCAGCGCAGGACCATTCTCCGAATCGACAAGCCTTGTCCTAGATGATCAAATAAAGGAGCACCAGAGTGTCATAAAAATCGGTAAAGGTGGTTTTCCAATGGCAACTGAGTTGTTGGTTGTCTCTTGCGAGGCAATGGTGAACAAGCGACCGAGATTTCAAATTATCTGGGTCATTACTCGGTTGCATTCACCACTGGGATATCCGACCGATCCTAAGGTATGTAAATTCAACTATCCGAAGGTCATCTATGGAAGTTGTGATGATTACAAGTGGTGGTATAGCACAGACTGTTATTACGGTAAAGGAAAAGACTATAAAGGAAATGCCTATTTGACAAAAAGTAACCCGCCAGGCAAATGTCAGTATTGGTTTCAAGATCGTCCTAACTCCGACAGCAGTGATTACAACGTAAACTATGGGAAGGAACACAGACACTGCAGAAACCCAACCGGAGATCACAGCCCATGGTGCATCACAACCTCAACTGAAAAAAATTTACGTAAACAGTTCTGTTTTGTGCAAGAATGTTCGGAGTGCATGTATGGATATGGGAATGGACAGCTCGATCCATATGATGAAGAATACTTTCACGACGACATTACGAAATTGTTCCCAAAATATGAGGGTCGAGTGATTGAGACTCTAAAAAAGGACGAGAGAGGTTTGCCACGATTGTGCATGTCTGGTAAAGGATTTGAATCAAATCAATGCCGCACAAGAGAGGGAAAAAAGACACCGCATTGCTTAGTTGCCAAGGAAAAGTCTTATGAGACTGATATAAAGGACGACGACGACAGCAGACTGGAGTTAGTTGAGTGTAGGATTCCACAATGCACTGTCAGACAGGTCTGGTTCTTGTTTTTCAATTCTTTTGGAAGACCATACCTCAAAGAGTCAAACTTCGAAGCGGTGGAGATAATCTTGGTGAACGGGAGAAGGAGTGAGATAATCAAATTTGGCGCATTTGGCATTCACCTGGCCAGCGGCCTTAGCATCGACTCTGAAGAATCACGATTGGTTAAATTTGCTCAAACGTTCATTTTAACCCCAAAAATTCCACCAAACAAACTTAGCACAATAAAAATAGAAAACGTGAAAAAAAGTTACAGTGGAAAATACTATCTGCAGTACACCTTCGAAGAAGGAGATCCGAGAATTCAGCAGACCACTTACAAAGGGAATTTCAAACTTGATGTGCGGGATCCAATGAAGTTGTCGGTGATTCCGAGTGCTTTACAACTTTGCCAAGGGGAACGAGGCAGTTTGAAAGTTCAAGTGTCTGGAGGTTTCAAACTCTTGGAAGAAAGTGTTAAATGGAAGTATGGGACTTCCGAAAATAGAATTACAAAAGAGATATCTCATGAGGACCCAGATTTTGAACTGTCCGCTGACTTAAAGAAAGTAACCATTAAGGAGATTAAAAAAGACACTTGGATCAGAGTGGAGGGTTCTTCTTATTCGGGGACTGCCAACGCTGTGGGTCAATTCAAAATGAAAGGCAAGTGCATCTCTTTTTCTGTGTTTTTTTTTTCTATTTATTATCATTATTTTGTTTATTGGAAGAACTAAACACATTTAAAAACATGTGACTTGCTAGCGCTTCGAAAGCCAGAAATACAATAGACTACACCGCATTTCATTAATTATGTGCTCGCTTCTGGATATTTTTCTTATTACATGTGATTAAGCATGACTATGTTATAAAATATTTTTATCTTTATTTAGCTGATAATAAAACCTTGCTCCACAGATCAACCACACCTCGTCGCCAAATCTCCCACACAAGTCTTCACTCTGCCAGGGGATGAAATTTCCCTCTCAGTGGAGACTGAAAGAGGCTTGAAAACTATTTGGAGTTATGACGCACTGGAAATTCCTGAAATTCCTGATGATCCAGATATGGGATTTCAACGAACTCTAGAAGAGGACAAAATATCAGAAACCCTCGTGATCAGTTCTGTGGACTGGAGGCACTTTGGAATCTATGTTGTTGCAACGAAGAAAGAAGGCTGTAAAACTACACTGACATTTCATGTACAGCAGGACCAAGGTGAAATTTGTGGTTGTTTGACTTATGTTTAAACTGTCTTTATTCGGTTAAAATGCTCCTATGATCAAATTCTGGATGTCCATTTTTGACAACTTTGGTCATTTCTAGCTATCTGTCAAATTTCAATCTATTACGAACATTGGAACTCGGGTTTTTTTAAATCTTTACTTCCGAGAAATTACGGCCGCCGTTAATTTTCCTTGTTCCAATTAAGTCTTGGTTGAGAATTAATGAACTCATTTTCCCAAAAAATCTGTATGGTTTGAAATTATAATAACAATTAGTGCAAAAAAAATTAAACTAATATAAGAGCGAAAGATCTTTTTTCATACTATTTATACGAATTACAGTACTGATTGTTATTATAATTTCAACTCGTGGGGTATTTTTGAGTAAATGAGGCCATGGAACAAGGAAAATATATGTTAACGCTAAGGAAAAAAACATTAAGATTTTCAGGCGCGGTTCTTTTTAATTACTTTACCCACATCAGTAAAAGAAGCCACGTCGCTTGCCATTTTTAAGAATTCTGTTAGTTTTTATTTTAGCCATTAGTTTCCTATTAATATAATGCTTAGATATAAAGGGGGTAAGTTCCTAAAGAAACTGTGGTGCTGTGACTGCTAAGCTATTGAGCAGTTTGATCATGAGGTACTGTTTCCAATGCTGCACATCTTTCAGTAGGACTCCGATGTAGTTCTCTCGGCAATATATAATACTCTACAAGTGCAAGTCTGAAGTCTTTGACAACTGCAGTAAAGGACTTTTCAACCAAACAGCCTTTCGTTGTTTTTTTTTTTCGCTGAATCTTACACTTTTGTCTTTTGGGTCTCTCTGGACTCTTTAGCTTGGCTGTTCAGTCTTCCTTATTTACTCTTGACTTGATTCATCACTTTCCTCTCTTATTCTCACATGTTTTTGTTGTTTCTTCCATTTCTTTGTTTAAAAGACCGTGAAAGCAACCCAGAAGATTTAGAGTTCCCTACATTAGAGGCTAATAACAACACGGATGAGGTCGACGAGGCCACTGAGAATACAGGTGAGATTAATAATAACTTCATTGTTAAGGGGTTCATGTATCAACGTCTTGGAGTGGGAGGGGAGATGGGGGAAGAAGGTGTGATATTTGGGGATGACATTGGACCTCACAGCTTTCGACTTATTCGTGCAGTTGGTTTAGCTCCTGAAGAGAGAGGAAAAAAAAATCATTACGTGTAAGTTAAACAATAAACTAGTTAGAGAATCTCAGACAGTGCAGAATGTAATTTACTGCTCTGATACGGTAGTCAGATCAATATCAGTATCTGGGCAACTGCG
>JAHPZR010013460.1:0-5000 GCA_019787425.1 Platygyra sinensis
AGCTAGCAGTAGTATGATAGGCAATGACTTAAGTGCTATTTTCTTTCCTTATAGTTCTTGTTTGATCTGATGGTTTGCTCAAACTTGGATGAAAACGAGTCTGTCATCGACTTTATTCTCCAATGTCCCGCACCAATCTACGCCGCAGCCAAACTCTCGAAACACTACCGGCACGAGTCGACGCGGGAAAAAGAGCGCGGGCGCGACCTGCTGGCGGCGGGAAACGTCTGCGAGAACATTGCGTCCGAGCTTCTTTCCCTCGCTTGCGCAGATAGCGCCGAAAAACTGCTGACCGCGGTTGACGACCGGGATGTACCATTTCTGGATTACCTGATCGAGTGCGAGCAGAAAACCTGCGTATCTCACCCTTTGGTTCAGGTTTATCTCGGGGATGTTTGGCGCGGAGATTTCCAATGGGATGACTGGAAGTACTTTCTGTTGTTTACGCTGTGCCTGATATGTCCGCCGCTATGGGCTTTCCTTTGTCTACCGTGGAACGATAGGTATCATAAGATACCGATTATTAAATTCATCTGCCATCTGATCTCTCATTTTTACCTTATCGTATTGTTTAGCTTTACTGTCGTAGTACCGTGGGAGGATTTGACTGGTGCAACGCTGCTTCCCAGATGGTACGAGTGGCTTTTATTAATCTGGTTATCAGGACTATTGTTATCGCAGCTCACGGACCCGCACGACCGCGCGGGACTGGGTTGGATCCCGATCATTGTGTTATTTTTAAGCCTGATCGGCATCTTGCTGCATTTAGCGGCGTTTGGTTTCCAAGACCACCACAGAATCAACATTATATATTCTCGGAACCAATTCTTCGCGACATCCATGATGCTTTGCTTCGCGCAGTTGTTGGATTTTCTCTCTTTTCATCATTTGTTCGGTCCTTGGCGGGTCATCATCCGGGACCTCATGTACGACCTGGTGCGGTTCCTTGTGATTCTGTCAATCTTCATGATTGGCTTCACTGCACACCTGGCAGCCGTCTATCGACCTATGTCGACCTATCAACCTAGTGAAGGCTGGAATGGGCTGCAAAACACGGCTGTGGACTTCTTTCGTTGCTTCGAGCTGTTATTTTTTAGTTTATTCGGACTAACAGAGGTCGACAAGCTAAACGAAGGTGCTAAAGACAACTCCACGTTTGTGCTGGCCAAAGCTACATTCGGAATCTATAATGTGATAACAATCATCGTTCTTATTAATCTCCTCATCGCTATGATGAGCGACACCTACCAGCGAATTCAAATGCAGTCAGACATTGAGTGGAAATTCGGCCGCGCCAAGTTGATCCGAAACATGAAGCGTTCGACCACCACCCCCTCCCCCCTTAATCTTGTCACGAAACTATTCTCTTACTTGCGCTTGCTGTACAAGACGAAACTCAAATGCTGTCGAGCGGACATTATTGATATTCTACGTACAGATGAACAGCTTCCGGAAAGCACCTCGATGAATCCGTTGTATGAAACGTCCAACACATGGCTTCCCAACGGAGGTCTTCGTCACCGTAATAGCACTCAGAGAAACGCTCGAATCGAGGAGGTTATTGACTGGAAGACCCTAGTGAAAAAGTTTTTAACTCTTCGAGGTAATAACAGTGAGGTAGCGACGCATGGCCAAGCCAATCGCGACAAGCTTCTGTCTCCTCGTGAGTCGCACGTGAACCTGAGAGGAAGAACCGAGTCCGCAATGGGACCTGGCCGACCTGGCACCTCAATGGGTTCCACTATGTCTCTCCATCGTGTGGTCGCGGCGACGGTGAAGAAGATTGACATTGTGTCAAACATTAAGGATATGAATGAAGCGGTTTGATCCAGTTCTACAGAGTGAATTTCTGTTGGAGATACAACGATTTATGTTATCCTGCGTCACTCGGCCGGTAAACTGGTTAATCGGAGATCTTAAACACACTATAACGGTAACTTAAAAGGGAACGTCACCAAACCAAAGTTTTAACAAGCAATGTAGTGATTTTGCAGCGCGTTAAACATTTTCGTTATCTTCTTTGCAGGACGGTTTTTAACCGTCTTCAGCTGACTTAAACCACGATGGTTAAATGGTTATTTCGGAATTGCCTTAATTTATTGCCTCTGTGTCAAAACAAATTTGTTTCAACTGTGCGTTCATTTTCGTGATAAACAATTCATGTACCAGTACACATGAAAAGTTTTGCATGGGAAATGTTTTTAACAGGAACTCGGAATAAGACAACTCGAAAATGGTCTATTAACGCACGAAGCAAGTGCTAACCTTTCGGAATATTCAGCATGAGCGCCCGGATACCAGGAATTTACTGGGCGTGTCGCCTGTCCTCACTTTCTATTCTGAGCACTTCATACTGAAAATGAGCAAAGCGGTTCCACGAGAATAGAAACCGCAAATGTTGCGGCACAAATAACATACTAAACTAAGAGATGAGAGGTAATCCCTTTGGTAAACATCTCTCAAGTTATTCCTTCTGGTTTTTGAAATCCCTACAGCTTATAAAAATATCTAATCCTGTGACGAAGGTTTTGATCACGTAGACGGGTCCGAGCGACTTAACACATATTGCTGTTCTGTACGAAAACATCCAGCGAACACCAAGGTAGTCATTTTCGGTGGAAGAACTTGGTGCAAGTCTAAATATAATAACTCAAGGAATATCTTGGGAATAAGGGATTGACTCTCTCATTCTTCAACCTCTTTTGACTAAACCATTTAGAACTGAAAACGAAAATTCACATAATCTAAGTCACTATCGGTTATGGTCTTGTGTCTGATTTGGCCGAAAATACACCACGTGCAATTTGATTGAACATGCAGTAATTGTCTTTGAAATTTGCGGGCTCAGGTTCGTCAGCAACAACAATGCACGTTATTACTTGTTTTGAGTTTTTAGCCGGTAAACAGGAAAAGATAAAAAATATTTGGAATAAATTGTAGTTTTTAAAGTTCTTGTTTTTCATAGATTTATTTTGATATTCGTGAAACTACTATTTATTGTTAAAGAGACAAACAGTTCAACAGAAAAACGATAAAAAAATTTCCAACGTACGATTATTTACGACTAAAAGTGGAGCTTAGCTGTTGACTCAGGGAATTAGGAAGCTTTAGAACTTGTTATATAGAACTTTTATTAATTATTAATTAACTCTCATATTAATTCATCAATTAATTAATGTAAATTAAAACAAATGAAGAATTTCAATATCTACAAACCCGCTTGTAGCATAGCTAATCTAGGCGGGTTGTACTAATTACAGTCATATTAACTGAGTAAAAAGTGATTTAAAAACAGCTACTAAATAAATAAACATACACACACATTAATAGTTAATCAAACACAAAAGTAAAAAGGTAAAGCAAATTCAGAGGTGTAAAGTAGATAAACGGCTAAATGTAAGTTTGAAAGCTATAGTGTATAATAATTACTTGTGTTTAAATTCAGTATTAGAGTATGGGCATCAACATAACAGTCCTCAATTTCAAGTACAGTTAGAAGCAGCTTATGAATTTTTCTTTTAAATGCTGTTTTCGTGAGCTTACGCCAATCGGGGTGTAGACAATTCCATAGTCTCGTACCGAAAGCAGGAAAAGACTTAAGTTTTATATGCAATCTGGATTTCTGTACAAAACGATTATCTGCACACGAGAAACGCGTGTTGTAAGCATGAATGTCAGATGAATGTATGAAGAGTTCACGAATATTTTTAGGTGTAGAATGAGTAGAAACATCATGCATTATGGTTGAGACCGTTTCAAAGTAGAGCATATTTACAGGTAAGATGTTCGAAGCAACAAAAAGAGGGATGGCATGAGATCTTTTCCTGGCAAAGAAAATTAGGCGGAGTGCACGCTTTTGCAGAGTGAGAATCTTTTTTAAATCACACTGAGATGCTTGGCCCCAAACAGGGAGACCGTAGATCTGGCTAGAGCGTGTAGGGAAATATCAGCGAACGGTAGATTTGAAGAAGGGTATTTAGAGGTACATGGTGCCTTAGCCTAGCAATTATGCCTACTATTTTACTGATCTTCGAAGCGATATGATCAATATGAGGCCTCCAGGTTAAATTTTTGTCCATCAGTACTCCTAAAAATTTCACATAATCTTTGCATTCAAGAGGCGCGAATCCATTATTAAAAATATCCGGAATTCTGATACACAGCTGATAATTAATTCTTTTTTGTGCTGGCCTAAAGATGACAAAGTTTGATTTCTTCGCATTAATGGTTAGTTTATTAGCATTAAGCCAGTTACAGACATTATTAAGCTCATAGGATAGGACATATCTAAAAAGTAGTAAGAAACTTCCTCTGGTTAAAAAGACTAAAACATAAGCTTTCCGCTATCAGTCTGTACCTGTAGCCTTTAACGAATGAAAAAGTAGGTTCGCGAACGTAAATATATACGAAAAGTTAAAGGGGTGCGAAAATTTTATTAAAATGTAAATGACGTCCACTTACAATAAAATGGAGTGTTGCCAAGGCGGCAGTTTTGGGTATTGCCCGCGACGACCTTTCTGGCAGTGTGCCAGGATTCTAGCGTTTTCCAAACACGGTAGAGTCTAGAATCCTGTCACGAAACCTTACGTTTTCAACCAGAGAACGTTTTTTACCACTTTTAAAATACGTTATTTAATTCATTCGTAGAAATTAAGGTTTAGTTGTCCCACGGTGTAGTCTTCCTCTCGCGAGCGCATAATCAGTACGCGTCACATCCATTAGGCTGTAAGGGAAGACAGCCGGGCACTGGGCAGGTAGAATTCACTAATTATCTCGTGCTCTCGTAAAACAGTAATATGGAACCCGTTACTGCACGTTAATGGCGTATGAAGCATTTTTTGAAACGAATGGTTGACCGAGAAAGAGAGGACATAAAGCTATTGGTCATCCGTGCCATTTTGCATGTTGACTTTATAGAACTCATTGAGAACCTAGAGCACTTTCCATTCAACCAAATATTCCGAAAATGGCGACAAATGGCACAGACATTTCCTGGGAGA
>JAHPZR010013460.1:15000-16838 GCA_019787425.1 Platygyra sinensis
AGGCCACCCCAAATAAACAAATTGAATCCAGATTCTAGGACACAATGTAAATTGAATGAATGCATGTTGAATGAACACATCACTACAACCCCACACATTTTTGCGTGAACATAATTCCTGACCAACTTGGCGATTCAGTGTTATTGTTTTAATTTATAGCGCGTGCTTACTGATCTCCTCTTACAAACACCGGTGGAACTCTAGAATTTGTTTGTTAAACCCATTTGGACTCAGTTGACATTGGAACCTAACTCGTCGTATTCTCATTTGCTCTGAAAAGAATAAGATGAAGGGTCCGTTAACTTTATGCCAAAATTTTGCAGGAGATCACTCATTAGCAAACATCAGTGCATTTGTACACACTTGCCTGAGTTGTAAAGAGCAAAGCCAAGCAGCGATCAACTACCAGCGATCTATCAATCGTTAGCTTTGTCAGGAAACATTTATAAAAAAAAGTTCTAATTTACAGGTGAGATTCAAGGCAATAACACCATCAGGATTGAAAACGTTCGAGTTCATGGAAAAAGCTCACGGCCTTCACGAGGTGCTGCTTTATCAGCCCAGCAGTACGGAATATGAAAAACTAAGATCATGGTACATTGCAACTTGTGTATTCAATGCTTTACTGACCGTTACTACCATTGTCTCTAACGGCATCACAATCCAAGCTCTTCGAAAAACTTCGTTAGTGCCAGAACAACTTAAAACATTGCTTCTGAGTCTTGCTGTCTCTGATTTCGGTGTTGGTTTACTTAGCGAGCCTTTCTACCTTGGGATACTCGTCAAGTGGTTACAGCAAGACATCACGACTCATGCTTCTTTCATTGCGTTCCGCTTTATCTTGTATCTATTTGCTACAGCTTCATTTTTGGGAGTTATGGCTCTAAGCAAGGACAGATTCCTCGCTGTGTACCTCCATTTGAGATACCAGGAACTTGTGACTCACAAGCGGGTTGTTGCTGTGGTAATCTCAATATGGGTGTTCACTGCATTTCTTTTGTTACTTAACCTATGGGACCCCAAGAATATTTTTTACATAATGTTTGCCATTGCTGGAATAGTTTGGCTCATAGTCTCAGCAATGCTTTATTTACAGATTTATTTTGCCGTACGGCGCTATAGAGATCAAATTCAAGCCCTGCAAGTACACCAAGTAACACAGAATGGCCAAATAGCAAATGCTGATAGACTGACAAAATCTGCATTCGGTGCATTTTATGTGTATCTTAATTGTGTTTCTGCTTTGTTATCTTCCGCAGTTCTGCAGTTTTGCTGTCGTTGCAATCTTCAACTTAAGTGCCGGTATAAAGGTTTTTCCATATCCTCAATCACCTTGTTATTTCTCAATTCATCTTTAAATCCTGTTATTTACTGTTGGAAATTGAGACACATTCGACACGCTGTCATGGACATACATCGAAATGTCCTTCCAAGTGACGGCTGAGTAAAGACGTCATATTCGAATTCTCGACTGCTTCCCGTTTTGGCTGGAGAAAAGTTTTCTTCATTTTTTGAAAAAGACATGACCCAGTTAACACAGATGTTGTTCAACTTTGCAGTGCATGTTTCCAAGAGATTGATCATGGTGAATGTATTCTTAACCCCAAATTTAACAAATAGTCATTTGCACATACGAGGTAACTGGGGTTAAGATTAGCCTGCGTAACTGGTGGGATCCGCAAGCGAGTGATTTTTTTGCGACGGGCCGCTATTTTACTTTTCGTAGGCTATTCCCGCGAGGAATTTTGCCTTCCGCCCCGCCAAAACGGGGACACTCGCCCGCGAAATTGCGCCATCAACGCAGGCTAGAACAAGATTTGATCTCTTATGTAGATGTG
>JAHPZR010013462.1:0-5000 GCA_019787425.1 Platygyra sinensis
GACAATTTCTTGGCAATTGACCAAACTGCGACATCAGTCGTCGCCGATCGCATACGTCGACGATCACTCAGAGTTAACCGCTGCCACCATGTTTTCAGTGTTTAAACTAAACTTAACAGCACTGACGAGAGGAGCATTTGAAAAAGAAACGCTTTAATGCTAAAGAGATCCTAGCTGTCAATTCAAGGAAGTTTATCGTAATGATATTTTATACTTAATAACGGAATTCACCTTTATTTAGTCACCTTGACCACCTTGACTGACTCATGAGCAGATGCCGATAAAAGAAAACAAAACAATTCGTTGATGAATTACTAGGTAGGATATTTTTTTTCTACCAATACAATGCGATGATTGAAAGCAACTCTTTTCTCTCAAGTTTATCAAATTACCGTAATTGCCGAGAGAACGCAAACGCGTTTTTTTTTCCCCGCGCGCGGGACAATACTTTTTTCACCGGATGTGACGTCATTTCATTTGGATGAGGCAGACGAGAGTCAGAGAAAAAGTACCAGACATCGTAGCCGTTTCCCCAGTAAAAGAAATGCATAGCAGCTGCTCTACATAAACTCACTTCTTTCATTTTCAGATTCTTTTCAACGTTTGATCGCTAGTCTGTTAAAACAGTGACGAGTGATGTGCTGGTGCTAAACTTCTTTATCTTACCCAGTCTTCCTCGAACTCCTCAAGCAAAGGATCGAACGCGTTTCATTGACTGTGTGGGTCGCAATATTGAGCATATTAGTTTATCTGATAGCCTAGATAACCGTGAAATTTCAATTATTTTCGGCAGATATTGAAGTCAGAGTAAACGCCTGTCAACTGCTGACCAACCGGTATGTCGCTTAACGTGGACGAACATGCCTCAAGCAGTAGTCGTGATCAAGGTATTTATCTGGACTTCAGTTCTGGATCAGGAGAAAACGAAGAAAAACCCCCATCCAGTGATGGTGTAGGCCAAGTTAACAAAAGTTATGGTAAGATGGTTCCCTGTTTAGTAAACTTGCGGTAGAGTGATTAATAGGAAGCTTACAGAAACGGAACGAAATCTGTCTGCGCACAGTTGAAGCAATTCTTATGGTCGTTGTTTGAACACGAGACATAAGCTTAAGCTAATCTTTGCAGTCTTTGCAAAGTGACTACTGATCTTTGAGTAAAGATGTTTGGCAGTTTTGAAGATTCTGGTTTAGTTCTTAGGTGTTTGCAATTCAAAGAAAATCTGACAATATGGTGTTTATAATTGTGCTGTATCATACTGTGCGCGTTGCAAACCATTTAGCAAGGTTTTGAATATTTATCTTAAAGCTTACTGTTATCCTATTGTCGCTTCGAATCAAGAGAGAGTAGTCTTTCTATGTCATTTCCATATGTCATTTTCTATGCCAAACAATAGGTTTGTTGTTATGGGAACTTGAAAATGTTTCAGTCGTAAAATAAAAGAATATGCAAATACTCCCCAGTGACGTACGTGTTTGCTAAATTCTAGTTTTGGTTCGATCGCCCATATCGATTCACGCCGAAACGAACGGTCGATCGTCAACATTCGATGAAGTAACTTGTATTTAGACTTGGAGATCAAGGTAGGGATATTCGTGATAAGCTAAGCACCAATCGTTCTCAACTGACCAGACTTATAACAACATCGACTGACAAACACTATTCACTTGACTCTGAAGATGACTTCCGCTCAGGTTGTCGAAACGTCAGTCACCAACAACAGTTCTTTTCAGAACTACACTCACCCGGACGATCACACAATACGAACTACTAAGCATCATTTATGAGTTAGCCTTAAGTCTTTATAGGTACTACCCTATCTCTTTGTTTCAAGTGTTGAGGAAAAAAAAGAAAAAAGAAACAAGGTTCCTCGAGCATTATGATCAAAATTATGCGACGCTTATGTCACGGAAAGTTCTGTTACACAAACATTCTTCATAGCTTCAAGGAATTAAGCGCAATTCTCCTACAGGTAAACTTTAAGCTTTCTCCTGCAGGTACATTTTTGATCGGTCGAAATTGCTCGAGCTAGTTTACATCTGTTACTGCTTCGATCGATCGTGGTTAAACGAAATCTAACAAGTGTAGGATTTTTTTTCCTGAGGGGGTGTCGAGCTCATAATGAAGTAGGATTAAATAAAGTAAACACGTATTTTATATTAAAGTGAAATACTTTCCACTTATATAGCCACAGGTAAATTTTTTGGATTGATAGCTTAATTTTCACGTTACGTTTTTGTGTGAGATAATGATCCGAATTAATTGAAAGCATACACACAGTGTGATTACAGTTTCCATGAACAGCTTTTAGATTAAGCTTAAAATGATGTGCGAATTGTGTGGGTTTTTTTGGCGCTTCAATTTCTAATAACTCTCCAATTTACTTCTAAAGTTCTTGATGAGAGAGCTGGGAATCTCTTGAGAGTACCATCACAGGAATCAATGGCATCTACAGACACTTACCATAGCAATGCCTCCAGCATGGTCCATGTTAGACCTGCTTACGATGGGGCTAATGCAGGGTATGATGATGATGATGACGACGACGATATTGCATGGGAAGATGATGGAAATTTACAGAAAAGCATGCCAAGTCACCAATTTCGCTCCATCAGAGGTTTGCCATCTGAAAATGCCTTTAAGCAGGGAGTGCGAAAAACTCTTAAACAGCGGGTGAACAATTCACGGGCATCTATGAGAAGCTTGTCTCAAGATAGCACAGATGAAGCCACTGCCAATGGCTATGAAGATGAAGTGATCCGTGGTATGGATCTTACATCGGAAGAGTTTGCTGAGCTGACGAAAAGGAGGAAGTCCATCAAGGAAATGCCAACATCAATTAGGCGAAAGCGCAGTCTCAGGTGTGTGGCTGGTTTTACCCACCTACTCATCAATATAGTTATCACCCCCAACCCCAATCCCTCTGGAAATTTCAGTTCTAGTTCAAAATTTTCGTTTTTGAGCCAGAGCTCTCCTCCTTGAAATTTCCAAGGATCATACTTGAGGTGGGCATGGATACTTTCTGGACCTGTGGGCTCTTTTATTACCTGTAAATTGCATCTGCAACATTTGGATTTATAAGAATTATTTCAAATTGAGATACTTTACTAATTATTACTTTGGACTTTAAAGTTATTAAAATTGTTATTTTTACACATGTCACTATAAATGATTTGCTGATTATGCCTTTTACCTGTGTTTGTGTATGAAGAGAGAATGTTGCTGAGTCAGCAGTCCGAAGAGGAAAAACAAAAAGAATTAGCACCTGGAAACAGATTAAGTTCTCAGTTGCCATGGTAAATAATACATGTGAATAATGTAAATAATCACTGTTATATTTTACATGTATATTTACTAGTAGTTTCCATTGGAAAGTGAAGTGCTGCGAGTGAATTTATGTGGAAGATGTTTTTGTCATTTAGGAAGCATTGTAGAGGGATAGTCAATTGCAACATGAGCTACTAGATCATAGAGTATTTTGCCAAAGACCAATGGGCATAAAAATTTTTCTGTTCTAAAAACGTACTGAGGTCAACACGATAAACTGTTCACTCATGTGAAAACCTTCGATCGAGTATTCACATTATCGTTGACCGCGACCACATCACGTCATGATTAATTATGACAACAATGTATTTTGTACGATGCTGTTATCAATTGATGTTCTCTGAGACGCTCCTCCGTTAAACTGCCAAACTGCTTATAAGATGTTTAAATGCTCCTTGAAAATCATTTTACGTTAACTCGCCGTTGGAACGACTTGCGTTTTTAATGCCGTTGTGACATTCTCAACACTCATCTGCAGTCACGCTGTTACTCCACGCTGATTGGATGATGCTTAAGAATGCATCCAATCAGGGTGAGTAAACAGCATGACACATCCTTAGCACACAAATTCCCAGCCACAGATGCTGGTCACTTCGAGCATTGGGTTATTCCAGAAAAAATCCGCCCCCCCCCCCCCCCCCCGACGGATGGGATTCTGGAAATTCTCGCGGGAGGGGGGGTCAAATACTCTGGAAATCCAGGCGGGAGGGGGGGTTGAACTTGAAAAAGTCTTCTGCAGGGGTCATTTTGACCGATAATTCACGCGATTCGAATGTTTAGTTCAGTGACAGTTCATCGCTCTCAGACCCTGAAAATAGTACAAATATTTTGTTCAGATATTTCTCACCTGTCAAAAATGATAATCTAAGTTCCTTCACAGGTCCTTTTATAGCAGAAAACGCGAACATCAAGATACTAAAGAACGAGCAACGTTGTTATGTTGCAACAAAGAGTTTGAAACGCCTGACACATTTCTACTCGTACCCAGACCCAGCATGCCACTGTTGTGTAATTTCACGTTTATAGCCCCGTTGAAATCTTTGTTTGTTGCGTGTAAATTATGATAAATATAATAAAGAAAAAAAAACAACTGATTTCCTTTCACACCTTCGCACTCTGTATTTTTAAGGTTTTTTGTTTTCATTCGGGTCTGCAGTTATCAGCCCAGTCTACCTAATTCTTAGCTTTTTCAAACTTCAGCCAGGTTCCCCTCTTAGCCGTAAAAAGAGGAATGTCATATTCTAGCGTCTTTGTAACAAGGTTTGAGAAATGTAAACAGAATTATTTCTTTTTTGCCCTAAATAAATACTAATAATATTCGTTGAATACACATTAAAATTTCATTTTGTGAATGGGAGCTGTTTCAAGTGCTTTTGTCTTGGCTACGTTCTCTTCAGCACACATTTGTCTTTCCGATTTACTAACGAAAGCACAAAGACATTTTGCAACTATGGCGGACTGAGAAAGCTCTTCACAACACGAGTTTGATCTTTCCTCTGTAGATTAGGACTACAGGCTCTTGAAGGTAGGATATGTGAATCAAGTTGTCCAGTCTTAAAGTTGTACATTGTAAAAGAATTTGAACAATGTTAAAACATGTATAAACTTTTGTTCTTCGAAAGGTTTTCATTTAGAAGTTCTCGATCTTTAGGAAGAGACTGACCTTATGTGTCGAA
>JAHPZR010013462.1:7500-17500 GCA_019787425.1 Platygyra sinensis
TTAGTTAGCTAAATTTTACTGGGAATCTTGAAACAGTGTTTCAGAACTACAATATAATTTGGAAAGCAACATATTCAGGAAAATGCTGTATGTCTTTTTTGAATAGCATTATTTTGTAAATTCAATGTTTATTTTATGTCCATGTAAAATGTACAGTACTTAACTTGTCAAACAGTTTTTATATAGGGATGTCACAGTTGTGAAAAAGTCAGGGAAAATCACATTTTTTCAGGAAAATGGAAAAGTCAGGAAATATTAATTTTGTATTCAAAATCCCTGTTTTTTGACATTTCTGTGTGGATAGAGCAATTTTGTTACAAAAAATATGAATAAACTATCTTTATTTTGGTTGATCACAACCAAAATAGTCATCCTGCATGGTCAGTGAAAATTGCTTTTAATTACACCCTAACTCAGTGAAATGTCAGGGAATTTTTTCAATCTTTCACTTACAGTTGGCAACCTTGTTATACTCATTTAGGCTGTCACAATGCAAAATGAGATACAACTACATTTAATAAATCAATGTACAGAAATTTTTTTAAAAATACGTCATTATGTATTTGTAACTATCTTATGGAACAATTATGTAGGCAGAGATTTTATTTTTGTGGACATTCTTGAACTTTTAGTAACACTGAGCTTACTAAGTGTTCCGTTTTCCTTCTTCAGGGGTGGCAACATTTTAAAGATGGAGCCAAGGAAATTCTATATTCTATGGAATTGTGGAGGAGTCATCTTAAACTGATTCATGGTCAGTGCATAGATGTAGACTAATCATAATTTTCATATGTCTGTGACATTTCATTGCTTATATAACTGTTTAGCAGATGGTATTCAATTTTTCTTTTAAATTACTTTTTTGCTTAACATTTTATTAATAAAATAATTGTTCATTCACACTTTTTCCCTCTTTTTTTAATTTCCATTTAAAAAATAAACTTGTATGATTGTGGATAGTTATTATCAAAATAATTGCTTATTAATTTTCACAAAATATTTATTTAACTTGTAAACAACAGAGAGACAAAGAAAATATCAATTATGTATTGTACTTTTATAATTTAAATGTTACTAACTCTTTTTACATTATATTTTAAAACCTTTTAGATCAAAGTTTAAGATTAATAAACCTTTGAAGATTAAAGTTTATACCTTTTTTACAAGGTAGACTTAATTCAGTAGGGCAAAGCAATTCTTCTGACATGGTTATTGTTTTAATTTTTTACGTTTGTTTGTTTTTTCTTTTTTCAGGCATGTTTGGATCAGGGGTACTGTCATACTTTGTGTTGCTGCGCTGGTTGTTTCTTCTTAACATCGTAATCTTGTTGTCAACAGTCTTCTTCCTGTTCATTCCACAAATCATCCATGATCAGAGCTCTGAGCACAACAGTGCTTCCTTCACAGGATGGGAGCTACTCACTGGGGAGGTAAAACAGCTATGAAATTTATTAACTCAGCAGCAACTTTTGTTCTAACTTACTTGTAGTTGTTACATCAAGAGACTGTCACAGGTTTTATTTTGTGATAATGCATGACTGTTTCAAGGACATTTGACCAAAATTGTAGATCAGTTTTTATATGTGCATGCACATGCTTTGCTTTAATTTGGTCCTTGGTTTTTAAGGGATGGTTCACGGCAACAGAGCTGTACTATGGTGCCTACACCAATGAAACAGTGGAGAAGATGAATGGATTTAAGTATAACCTGCCCTTAGCATACCTGTGTGTTGGTGGTGGTTATCTGTTGCTGTGTTTAATCATGCTTGTTTACAGGTAATTGCTGGCAACAGTAGCTAGTTTTGTGTATTCATTACAAGATTCTGACTAAATGTTTTAAAAAATAACTAGCAGGATTAAAAATTGGGAAATGAGGATTCTGCCCGTACAAAATTCCTAGCAAGATCTCACCAAGAATTCACTATGATGTTTGTGAGATTCTAAATCTTGGCGAGATTGCAACAAGATACTGTATCTTCCATCTCGTGGAGATTGCTGAGAACTTTCCAAGATTGCCGAGATCTCGCCAAGATTGCAGAGATCTCACCAAGTTTATAGAGATCTCACCATGATGTTTGTGAGTTTCTGAATCTCGGTGAGATCGCAGCGAGATTTCCTCTATCTGGCCGAGATATCTGAGAATCTCACCATGATGTTTGTGGGTTTCTCAAATCTCATTGGTTTGCAGCGAGATTGGCAAGATCACGCCATGAAGTTCGACTCTTCCTGTATCTTGGTAAGATCTCAGATTTTAGCAGGGGTGCCTTTAGGTTCATTGATCAGCATAACCAAGCTTTGAAACATGATATGAGATGTACAACTTTTCAGAGTTAACGAGTCATATTTATTAATAATGATAAAAATTATAAATTAAGTATTAGTATATAAAATGAGGAAGTATCATTGACGTTAAGCAAGACTTTTAATATTTGCCATGTGTTAGCTTAATATGTTTATTTTGTACAATCAAAAGGTTTTGCCAGAGTTAGATTTTACAGTAGCTAATGCTAATTACTTTAAGACTAGGTTAAAATAAGTTTGTCCGAAAACTATTTAATACAATGTACAAAGCAAACCTTGAGAAAATATGACCATGATATCTACAGTTGTACATGTTAATTAGTAGTTGTGCCAGGTGATGTAATGATGAAAGTTTGTGGTGAGAGTTACTTATATGTCAATTCTTAATCACATAATGTATGACACATGATTGATTATTTTTGTTTTTCTCACCCTAACATAAATTATAGCATGGCAAACTCATACAGAGAGAACTATATTTACGCTGGAGATGAATTTAGTTTCTTCATTTCCAAAGCCTTTTGTTCATGGGATTATGGAATAACAGACAAGAGTGCAGCATTGTTAAAACAAAAAAGTATTTTCAATGAGCTTCAGGTGTGTATTTGTGTTACAGTTGCTATAATTATTACCAACATATACAATCTAGTGTTGACTTAATGTAGAATGTATTGTAAAAGTAATTATATTTATTGTCTTACAAATTAATGTTAATTCTTGTCAGGCCAGGAAAGTGTGTCTAAGTCCTAACAGACAGTATATACAATGCATACTTGATATCACATGGAGCTGCAAATTTAAGTAAATTGTGACCTCGGAGCACCATCATCCACTGTGCCACAAAGCCTAAATAGAGCTCTGTTTAGCCAGAGTATCACTCAGCAGCCAGAATAGTGTTTATGTTAAAATTCAGTGATGTAAATAAAATGGGACTCTGACATTTAGCGAAAAAAGGTCTACAGATTGCAGTCTGCAAATTGCGATTTATATTTGTACAGTCCATGCACTCTATCACACATGTACATTTGTACAGTCATAAGTCCCCACCAACCCGTTTTATTGTTAGAAGTGTCTCAACCACTTACATTGCACAATCAAAGCAATATTCAGCTCCATGACAGGGTCTGAAATTGCGACTGACTGGTCACCAATCCGACCAAAAATTTGGTGTTGGCGACCAGAATTTTAGAACTGGTCACCAGCAGGTGACTAACCTTTTGTCCCATCTGCATTTGAAAATTCCAAGTAAAAGGGCTTTTTTTAAAGAAAACATAATGCTCCAGTGGACAATTGTAGCAAAACGAAGTGACGATTTTACGATTGCCATATTTACCTGGTGCCATATTGTTAATCAGTGACTTCTCCAGGGTTGGACACTTAATTTTGAGAGCGCTCGCCATTCGGGCGAGTGACCCTCAAAATGCACTCGCCCGGACCAGTTTTTCTCTCGCCACAAAATTTATCCCCCCCCCCCTCCCCTTCCAACCCCCGCGTCTTTCAACCATTTTAGTCATCTTTTATTCCTTCGACTGATCACAGGTAGCTTTCGGGGCTTTTTCCTTCCTTTTTCTCTTCGACTACTTTGGAGATTCCTGAAATATATATCCACATTTTTTATTTTGTACGCGATCAGTTTACGGGAGAACACGCAATGATCAGAAAGCTGGGAAAGTACGGAAAACAATTCGTTTGCAACGTCATCAAGCACTATGGCAGACCGAGGATTATTTCCTCAATGAAAAATTCTGTTTAAAGACCTTAAATCCCAAGGAAACACAATGGAAGCACTTACTTTATATTTCAAGTAGATTTTTTATTGATGAATCTTCGTGAAATCCCTACAGTTTGTGAGCAAACATGTCTGTTCTTCTCAGGAGCAGTCTCTATTTTAGGCGCCATATCTACCTGATCACCGATGGCTCAATAGTGACCAGCAGTATTACTTTGTACAAGTAGATGCGATATGTAATTATCACTAGAGGGAAGCCATATTGTTTAGCCGAATGTAGTATGTCACTTGCCTTTCGGAATACAAAACTTTGTAAAACAGAAATGGTAAGTTTATGTTTAGGAATTTTCTTGCCAAAATGGAGTGTAAAAACATTATTTTGATATTTAAATAATTTCTTGGTGACAAAAATTGCACTCGCCAAATGGGCAAGTGATCGAGAATTTGCACTTGCCCGACACTTTTCACGCTCGCCTGGGCGAGCGGGCGAGTGCTAATGTCCGACACTGCTTCTCCCAATACGGATATCGCAGGCGAAAACGTGACATGCCGAGATCGAAAGCGTCGGCGGATACACATGCACTTAGTCCTTTATACTTTCCCTAATTGCCTGTAAATTCCAGCTCTGAAACACGAGTTGTGGTGTTGTCTTACCGAGTACTACACATGCGAAAGATGGCTATCAGCTCTTTGCGATCATTTTGAGATTTGCACAACATTCTGAAATTGTGTGGAGTTTTCACAATATTGAACCTGTGTAAGACGACAGACTTGAAGATCGCATGCCTCTTAAATCTTGTTGTTGGTGTTAGTAGTTAAGTGCTGTATTTTAGCCAATACAAAAAGAGCGGATGAAAGTGTTTCTAGTGGCGAATAAATATCTCAATAGTTTTTTAACATGACCACCGACTTAGGTGTTGGACTTGTTTGAGAAATAAAAAAGTGTGAGGGCCTGGCACTAGCTCATTGATCGTTGTTGCGTTTTCGTTCCGTTTCGGTGAAGAACAGATACTTTAATGGCACTCTTAGTTGAATCTAGATAGGTATAGAAACAGGGCCCCCATTTGTCTTGAACATAGAACTTAATCAGATACCAGCATACTTCCAACTAAATGGAAATAATAAGAGAAAGAAATTCGAAGCTTTTGCAAGAACGTTAGCAAACACGCTCATTGAGATGTAGGACTCTGTTACCGTTACACGGCTTTCGTGAGTCTCTCCTTTTATAGCTGTATGTATATTGCGTTAAATGAAAACATTTTGTTGAAAGGTTAAATTTCGTGCTTTACGAGCAAGAAACAAAAAAAAAAGACACTAACACTTGTCTTTGGCGAACAAACCCTTTCATCTGGCAACTAAAATTTTTAGGTTAGTCACCAGTTGGCTCCCTTAGGAAAAAGTTAATTTTGGACCCTGCATGAACCTTGTTATCAGTGTGTGTCTCACCCTACAGACCTTGATGTTATTCAGTTATCTCCCCTTCCAGTCGATTATGAGTACAAGTCTTCCTTACACTGGTCACTGCCTCTTCACATACTCAAGGTTATTCTTTCGGAACCTTTGGTTATGAACTTTTCCAATACATTATTATTACTAAAAGTAATAAATGACATTTTGACATTCACAGGATATCACTGTCAACTAAATGTGACTGCACATATTTAAGCTAATTAAAAGTAATTTTGAAATATTTACTTCTTTTTAGGAGGCCATTGCTGAACAAAATTATAATGTGGCTCGCACACTGAGTGAGAAGTGCAACATATTCTGGCTTCGTATCCTCACAAATTTCACTGTCTTGGCCCTAATGGCAGGAGCAGCCTATCTCATCCAGTTCTCAGCCAACCTTTCACTCTCATCAGTAAGCAAATCAATTGGATTAATCAATAATTAGCTTGACATGGTTTAATTGAGATCCTGGCCAATGATTGTCAATAGAGTTACTGCAATATTTCAGTTTTCGGAGCTTCCCTCATTCAGAATCAATGTTGAAGTATATACAGCTGTACACTCTATTATTAGCCTGACACCCAGACAGGCGTCAGGATAGCCTGCGAACAGGCTCCCAGCGAGGTCGGAAAAAAAAATTCGGCGAGCGAGTGGGAGTCGGAGCGTCGTGACTCCGCGAGCGAAGCGAGTGGGACGCGGGGGAGCCTGTAGACATTGTTTTCAATGTACCGTTCCGCCCCTTGGTTATTAGCCTGTTACATATCTGTCAAGGAGGTAATTAAACCTGTCAAAATTGATGGGTTTCCCCACGCTGATGAATCGGCTTTTCATAACAATCTACCCTAATAATTGATGGTAAGTAAAGTAGACAGGCCAAACACGACTCTTACGAGAAAAGGAGAAAACTAGAGCCGTTAGATCGTGCTAGGCGGCAAGCTTTAAGAGGTCTACAATCAGAACTGAGCCGAACAATGGCATATACAACACGCAACACAGTCGACAGAATTGCGCGTAATGAGTTAAATTTAAATCCTGCGGTACTAGAACAATCAAAGGAGAAATAAACCTATACATCGCGCTCCAGGAACATAAGCTCGATCAGATAGCTGCAAGAAACATTAGAATTTCTCTAGACAAGCCTATAGCTTTCTCGAAGTAAAGCTACGAAGGAAAACGTAGGAGGGCAAATATGACACCCGTGATAAGAATCTACCTACTGTACTTGCAAACAGTTGTAATCATAGCCGGGCCCGGCGTCACAAAATAGAATGCGAGTAAGCAACACGTTCACGGTAAATGTCATATTTTGTCCCTTCAAAGCAAATACTTGGAGACTTAAAAAACAAATCTTGCCATAGAAATGAGCCAAAACAATACACCAACACATGGCAAATTATAGAGGTGTCAACTCACGAGCAACACGCAGATAACAGCGGAAATCACGCAGACCTATGACTTCTTAAAATTTGCCGCCTAGCACGATCTAACGACTCTAGTTTTCTCCTTATAACACAATACGAAATGCCTTTCATGAACAAGAGTGAAGCGACAAAAAGGTCGAAAGACCGAAAAATAAACGGCAAATCTACAAATGGCACAAACCGTAGGAGTCGTCTTTGGCCTGTTTATTTTATTTACCATCATAGACGCGGCAACAATTGAAAAATTAGGCTCTTCCCGAAACCAGTCTGTAGAATTCCGAAGACATCGCGCTTCTACGCCACAGTTTCCAGGCATAGCTTCTGCTCACGTTTCAAACAAGAGATGTGACGAGAATGTTGCAAAGAATTGCTCAAAGCCGCTTCAAATTCATCGTCAGTGAACTGTGCATTGCACACGGAAGCCGTTGTTGACGGTCTCGGCAAGAATTATGCTAATTTACAAGCAGTTGTCAAGATCTGTCAATTATTTGTCTCAGAGCTGTCAACAGTCACCGATTCAACCAATCAGATCTTGATACCAGGAGCTGGTATCATGGAACGGCGGCATCAATGGAATGTCTACAGGCTCCCCTGCGGACTCCCTCCTCACCAGACCGCTCTCGGCTCGTCCCGCTCACCCTAGACTACACTCGGCTATCTCGCCCTAAACCCAACCGAACCGGGAGCCTGTTCGCAGGCTAGCGTCAGGAGGAATGTGGGACAAGCCTATAAGAGCATCTGTGTGGGAGGCTAATCTATTATGTAAACTAGTATTCTCATGAGTATTTAAGTATGAACACGTACTGTAGAGTGGAAAAATAAAGGTCAACATTGTATAAGTTGTGGGAGGCGCGGTGGCCTCATGGTTAGTGCGCTCGTCTCCGGATCGAGCGGTCCGGGTTCAAGCCCTGGCCGGAGACATTGTGTTGTGTTCTTGGGCAAGACACTTTACTCTCACAGTGCCCCTCTCCACCCAGGTGTATAAATGGGTACCTGCGAATTTAATGCTGGGGGGTAACCCTGCGATGGACTAGCATCCCATCCAGGGGGGAGTAGAGATACTCTCAGTCGCTTAATGCTACAGAAACCGGGATAAGCTCCAGCCTAATGGGCCACTTGGCTCGTATGCAGACTTACTGTATAAGGTGGGTGGGAGGAAAGGCGATATGTTTGTCTGGTACTGTACCTTTTACCATGGAGACCTTCCGATATTTTGTAGATCTCAATATGAATTACTATTTAGTATATTTTAATAAATAATAAATGAATGATGTATCTTTTTACTAAGGAAACAGATGATGTGGTGGAGAAACTAACCCTTCCATTAGTGGTGTCTGGCATCAACCTTATTTTACCAATTGCCTTCCGTATTATTGCAAGCTTAGAAAGATACAGGAGTCCTCGAGTTACCATTAACGTCACTTTGGCAAGGTACATTGTACTGATCACAGGATGATTTGCAAACGTGATTACATTAATGTCCAATTGCCAAAATGCCCCTTTCTGTAGTTGCAAAAATTAACTTTTTTTGAATTTCAGAACCACATTAATGATGTTAATATCAGTGACAATGGTCGTTGTTTTACTATTTGTGGACATTCGATGCCGGGACTGTAAAAACAACTCTGGTGACTCTGATGAGGCTGGCTCTGATGATTTTGGCTCTGATGATTTTGGCTCTGATGACACCTGCGAACCAGTAAGCATATACCAATAAAGAACTGCAATGTAAATAGATAATGCCTGACTGTATCACAAAAATAGTATAATTAAACAATTGAATGGTTTGGTACAAGACAGTCGTAAGTGACTTTTTCGGGTAAATTTTTTTTTCCTTCAAAAGTGCCTGAATTTTTGCATGTGCTTTTCAATTTTGTAGAAAAACATTCTCCTGTATCTTTTTTTTGGCTGAAATGCTCTTGTTCCGCTTTGTAATGCGTTCATTGTGCATGCTTCGATATTTTGACTTCGTTTTTCTCAGAAGCAAATTGCAAACCAGCCAAAAAAAATACAAGGGAATGTTTTACTACTTAATTGAAAAGCACATGCGAAAATTCAGGCACTTTTGAAGGAAAAAAATTTTTACCCGAAAAAGTCACTTACGCCTGTCTTGCACCAAGCCATTCAATTATTCGATGAGGTTTTTGTGATATCCAGAATATAATCAAGGTTGAGGTAAGGGTTATCAGCTGAAGCAAGTTTGAGGTAAGGTTTATCAGCCAAAGCTGAGGCTGATAACCCTTATCAAGACCTTGATTATTCTGGATATCACAAAAACCAAATCTAATAATTGTTTATTATCAGTGAATGCAATGTTTTCATCTATCATTTGTTATTTTTCTGTGCCTATAATTAGGAAATTAGCCAATGTTGGGAAAACTATGTTGGACACACATTCTATCGACTTGTCATTGTGGACTTTATTTTCCTGTTACTGTCAACCTTTGGAGAATTTGTTCGTAGGTTTGTATTTGTAAACATGTAATTATGCACCTTAATGTTCCTTTTTACTAATTTATATAATAAGTTCTCTGTAAAAATGACACCACCTCCCCAATGCATCCATCTCTGCACCTGCCAGTTGAGTTGCTTCTGAGGTAATGGTTTCAATCTGTAGCATTAGAAAGTTTTTCTGTGGTTGACTGCTGCTAACCGAGTGAACAATCTCTGCAGCTGTATTTTGTTACCATATGGTAGAGGGTCCCTGCCTTTGGCTGTTTGGCTGGATAATATTCTTTAATTAGTCGCTGTGGCCACTGGGAAACAACAATAACAACAACAACAATTCTTAATTTTAAATTTTATATATGTTTTAGTAATTTTTATTTCTCCGTAATTATTGTTTGCACGACCCCACCAGCAATGCTGATCTTTTTATCGTGTTAAAATAAAGTTATTACTTACTTACTTACTAACAAGATTTTGTTAAAAATTTAATATTATGACTTGAAATTCATGTCTACTCAGTAGACTTCCCTCATAACCTCCTTGTCTCGGCCCCTGCCCAACCTTGTTAACAAGGAGTTTAAAAAAAAACTTAAAACCGCGCTTTTTTAACTCTTTTGCGCTCACAAAAACATTACGTAATATTGAGCAACAA